>VYZV01031588.1:4492-37961 GCA_013401275.1 Pandion haliaetus | reverse complement strand
CCCGGCCAATGGGAGCGCGGGGAGGCGGAGCCGGCGGGCGAGCCGGAGGACATCGAACGGCGTCAGGCGAGGCGGAGCGCGGAGCGATGGATGGCTTCCCGCGCCTTTCGGGCACCGTCCCCCCCTCCCAGCCTCCCACAACCCGGGGGCGGGCACCGCCCCTCGCGGCCGATTGGTGGAGGGGGGGCGCGAGGGGCTGTCGCTCACCTCAGGAGCACCGGTGCGAGTTGGGTCCTCCCAGAAGCCCCTTCAACCCACAAATGGTTTATTTCTGACTGGAAAATAATCTCCAGACCTCCCAGAGCTGCTCAGCGGCTACAGTTGAGCTCCAGCTCCACACAAACCTGCCTGCATAAGCCTGAAATTCCATCAGACCCGAACGCGTGGCTCCGTGCTGTGAAACGCGTAGCCCCGCAGCCGTTCCCAGTTGGGTTTTTCTGGCGGCCATTTAACGAGGGATCCCCGAGTAGGTGCGGGGTTTCCGAACGGCAGGGAAAAGCGAGTGCAACAGAAAGTGACCCGAGGTCTTCGCGCTCCGCCATGGCCGCAGCACCAAGCGCTGCCCAACGTCCACGTCTGCTCTGGGTGGGAGATGTTAGCGCTTAGCTGTGCACCGTATGTCCCACCTCGTGGTAAAGCCACTGAGGGGACGAGTGACGGTTGTGTGGATGGCATCGGGGTGCTGGTGGGTGTCATGTGAAACAATGGCAGCGGCAGCAAGTCTGAAGTGCGGAGAAACCCTGTTTCTCGGGGGTAGAGAGAGGCCTGCGCAGTAACGTTAATGGCCGAGTCTTTCTTAGTCACCCGCAGGGCTTCGTAGCAGCGTTGGAGATGCTGAGCAGGAGAGCCTGCTCGAGAAGGAAACTCTTCCCCAGGCAGCGTCACCCCTCTGGCTCCATAGGGGTTTCCAGACAGGCGGATAGTCCTGTACGCCCCTTGGTTCTCATCCATATCGGTTGAAGACCTGTTGCTTCTCAATTAAAGAAACAACAACAAAACCCCCAAACTGACAAAAAGCCCCCCTAGCTCATAAACAAAACGTTAACGGTTCTCTCCACGAGTTTCCCTTATTAACAAACACTTTTGCTGATCTTGGAGAACCGGAATGACATTTTCTAGCAGGAGGATGTGAACGGGTTTATTCAGTCCACCAGGTGGCAGGATCAAAAAGCACCAGTAGATTATTAAATACAGTGACATGATCTTTGTTTCCCGCAGCTCACATGAAGCACGAATAGCGTTGGAAATGACAGGGAGAGAAGCTGCAGTGCTAGCCGCAACTTTGTTCTCCAGTACAGCCAGGAAACAGGATTGTATTCCCAGTGAAATTGCAATAAGAAAAGCTCAAAGATTAAATTAATTTAAAGAAACGAGGATTAGAATAAATAAAGGAAAGATGTGTCTGATTAGCTTAAGATCCTGCCCCTCTTGTGCAATACTTTCTGAGGAATTCAGAAAACTCCAAACAAAAAAAATAATTCACAGGAAGATTCTCAGTGGGCCTCGGACTTCAGCAGATCTGGGGTCAAGAAAACATTCAGAGCAAAAGAAGGAAACTCTTAAAACTTATTTACTACTTTAAATCAAGAAAAATGTTTCAAAGTCTGAAAAGTTCTCAAGAAATAAAAATAATTCATTGGAAACACAGGACATGATTAAAAAAGAGGTAGCTTTAATGCTGCTTCAGACTGCAGAATTTAAATGGAAGTTAAAAACATGGAGAATGATTTATGGTCATCAATGCAAAATAGTACAGCCTTCTTAAAACCCGTGTAAACAACATACAGCATCTCAACATTATCTTCTGAAGAGATTTGCTGGTAGGTACTCGGTCAGCAATTTCTTCTGACGCTTCAGCTCACCAGTTTTATTATCATTACCAAGTCTTTAGTTTGATTCTTTACTAAGTGAAATCAGAGAAGTGAAAGGACTTGAACATCTCTTCTCCGGATGAGGAAACCCTGACAAAATTCACCGAGTAGTTTCTAATTCATCTCACAACAAAATTATGACAATAATATAATTGATTCTGTGCTGTTCATGCTGCTTCCCAATCTTCTGGCTTCAGAGAATTACCTAGGTGGTCGCTAGGCCATCCACAAGATGAATTTATGCATCTAAAAAATAAGCTTATTCTAAAGGCCTTTTGAGTTCAGGGAAATGAGTTAATTAAAAAAATCATAATGTGTAGAGAACATGAAGAAACAAAACAACAATCTAAAAAAATAAATATGTGGAAATCAAAGAAAAGGAAAGAACAGCATATTAAGTTTAAAAATAATTGAAAAGGTCACACAAAAGTTTGTTCAAATGGTGCAAGAAATGAGGAGAAGGAGCAGTTTATATAGAAAAATAATTTTTAAATCTTTGTTAACAATGAATTCTTCAGATTTTTACAGTACTTGTAATCTAAAAATAGTCTTCTATTATTCATGTAAGTATATTTCATAAGTTACTTCCTAGTGTAGTTTATTAATAAAATGTATATAAAGGCAGAAAACAAAAAGAAAGATATGAAGAAAATGTCTTATCTGAAGAAACAGATATCTGAATTGGGTTCTAAAACATGTTTCTTAATGAGTGTATCTCGTTACTCTGCTCACATAATACCATATTTTCCGGATAAGAAGTTTGTTTTTCCTTGGGATGTTGTATTCTTTCCATCACTTGATTTTGAAGGTGTGTCCATAGTAATGTATCTAATTTGAAAACCACCAGCAGTCACTGAGGCATCTGTCAAAAATTTCAAGGTCATAACATTGCCTGGGACAAGAAAAAGAAAAACAAAGGTTACATTTTTGGGTTGCATAAAAATGGGATATTTCAGAGTTATTTTTAAAGTGCTCTTTCTTGCTTGCTTCTGAGATCTTTAGAGCAATCCACCTGCTCTGTCTACTTCCGAGCTGTGGCCTGGGCCGATTATAGTACCATCAGCCCCATGGAAAACCAGGCAGATTTTCATGAGTTTTCTTTGTTTGCAGTGCCCAGAGGTTGATAAAGTTTTGCTGTATCGAGTGCTTCCTACAAATAATTTCCCATTCTTCAAGTGCTGCTCTGCTTCAGTCTACCTGTGAAATGTTATGCTTCATGTGTGAGACACATCTGGCGCGGAGCCTCATGGATCTCTAGGTGACGCAGGGGTGAGGGTGCTACATCACTCTCCCACGGGGGTCATCTGCTCATCTCCACCAGGCACGTGCAAACTGGGAGATCAGGGATTGCACAATTCAACTTTTCTGTTCTTTTTCTGCTGGTTACAGCTGTCGGCTGGAGTGTGGTAACGTGAATTTCTGCACAGACTATCCCTAGACTATCCCAGGGAACACAGCTACTTCCTTGCACAGGTAGCCCGTGTGACATCCGTGCTACAGCGGCTTTGCAACGCTTGAGCAGAGAGGTAAAAGTGGCTTTCATCTACATGTAATCAGACCTTGACCTGCTGTTTAAACACACACACAGAATAATGTCTATAACCGGCTTTGGAAGTGTTCTTGCAATCCTTGCTCTTGAAATGGGAAAAACTGGTGCATGAAGGTTGTGTGCACGCAGATCTGCTGTATAAAGCCACCTGTGTGAAAACCCCGTAACGTGCGTAGGTGTACTACCTCTGTAAGGGCAGCAGGATGCACCCTGGTTATCTTCTAACGAGACTTTCTTTCTTTTACATTTATTTAGAAGTAATAGCACTGATGAAGGAGCATCCTGGCTGTTTGGAACAGCAGTTTATGACATGCTGGCCATGAAGCTGAGATGCTGTCTTTGGACATCTTTACCATATATTATTACAAAGTAGGGACAAAAGGTGATTTTGGCTGATTTATTTTTACCATAAAGAGTGCAAATGTATTACCTGTGCTAATGATATCATCTGGCAACTCATCTCCACAAAACCTGGAAAAAAATATAAACGGCCATGATGAAACGACACAGCAAATATGCCATACCCCGCTATATGGGGACCTACACGGAACAGCGGCTCTCAGGCTGTACTCGCCTTTGGAGCTGTGGCTCATGGGGCTACATTGGTTCTATGTATTCAGTGTATGTAATTCTCCACTATATGTTAAAGCAATTGCCTAAAGGTTTTTTGTCATTATCTTATAGTAAGGTTTAGGGGAGGGACAAACGCAGGAAACATTTTTCAATATATGCAGGAAGTAAATGATGCAAAACAAGACAAAGAGCAATTTAACGAGGTGTTAAGGAAAAGAACAATGGCCCAAGGCTAAGAAGGGAAGAACACTGTGAAAAGAAACATGTAAAATTATCTGTAAAGGCAGAACAAATGGATCCTTGCTTTGCTACAGGTGATTTGTAGAAAGCGTGTGAAAAGCGGCAGGAATTGGGAAGTGGTTTGTATCACTTTTTCTGGTTTATTTTTTGTTCTGGAAAATTGAGGTACTTCATACTAAAGTATGACTGCTAAAGGACAAGCAAAAATATGACATTGAAGAAAAGAAAGTGAGAATTAAGCAAAGAGGGAAACTGAGTCTAGTAAGAGAGATGATATGTAACACTTGTTCTGTTCTGATATTGTTAGAAAATATTTTACTTCTGTAGCGAAGAGTAACTTAAATTAAATACATTTTTGCTAGCAGTTTAACACCCCACCTCCCTCCTTTCAATTAAAGCAAATACAAAATACTGTTTGAGATTGCTAGGAGTTCTTCCCGTAAAATAATAGAGAATTAAGATAAGCAGCTAACTAACAAGTCTTGCAGCTTTCTTTCATGTAATTTAACAAAGCAGAAGAGGGCAAAGCGTAATTCTCTGAAACTCTTCACAGGCCTGTGTTAATGACAGTAAAGTAAATTGCCAGGAAAGATAAGTTGGGTTCTAACTACTGCTACAGGTATTATGGGCATATCAGAGGTGCTAATTGGATAAGGTAATACAGTCTTCTTCTGAAGTAATATGCTGGGCAAAAAATTAAATCATTTGATTATTTGCATATTAAAGCTGGAATTGCTTTACCTGCCCACAAAGCCATTGATATCATCATAGCTATCATAGATTTCCAAGAAATCAGCCATACAAGCAGTGTCATCTTCAACATCAAACTCTAGAAACTGTAGATGGATACGTTGACCATACTTTACTCTAATATGCCAGTAGCAAATTTGCTCATTTTCATACTCATTTGGATAGCCTGGTGACTTAAAAACATGTTTTGAATCTGTGAAGACTCCACCACATTCTTTTCCTAAGAGAAAAATAAAAATATCAGAGTTTCAGTATTCGTTCTGGATATGGCTATGGTTTAAATCTTTGTGCACTTTGACCCAGCAGGTCTGTAGAAAATGACATAGGAACACGCAGTGTGACAGCACTTTTCATATATTTAAGCACTCAGCATTCACAAGAAATGTCAGTGCTTCCCAGCTTTTGGGAGCAGATAATTTGGAAACAAGAGGCATGATCCAAACCTCACTGAATTCAGAGGAAAAGCTTTCATTGACTTCCGTGGACTTTGGGCCACAGCTAAGTGTTTTATATAAAAGGCATTTGGTGTTCCTGGCTGCGTCAAACTGTAAGCTTTACAGGGGTACTTGCAAGTCACCCTGGCATTCAGTTTCATCCTTTCTTCTTCAAAAACCTCTTGAAAGTGTGTCTTTTACAAGAAGACTTATAAAGGCTAATGATCACATACATTGCATTGTACTCCTGTTATTGCTGCAGCTCTTCACTCCCTTTGGAAGGTCTCCTTCGGGATGACAAACATTCATTCATTCCTATTTGATTCAGTGGACATTTGAACTTTACCGGCTCCCTGACAGTGGGACCAACCAATCTGGGTACCTCACCCTGCCTGACTTTAGGATTTGTCAGTTCAGACCTGGGGGAGAGGGAGGTATTTTCTAAGGGTGATTCAGGGCACGTGAGTTTGGAGCCTTAAGCTGGAGAGTGTGATTAACCCTCTTAGTCGGTACATTGTCCACAAGTCCCGTGCTTTTCAGCTCCAGATCACTGCTAGGTTGGATGTACATTTCAAACATGCAAACAGTTCCACAAGTTCCTCTTGACGTCTTTAGCATCCTAGAGAAGAGCATAGGCTCAGTTCAATCAGAAATTTGTCTTTGTTCCCCCAGACTACTTGTGTTCTACCTGCAGACAACCCTGCCAGGATTTATAGCAGACTGTCCATCAGGCGTGAATACATATCCCTTTAATGGGAGAGACCCAAGCCATCTGCTGAGTGTTGGCACTTCTGGTTTCCTTTTGCCCTCTAACCAAACAGAGCATTTGGAAAGTAACTACCTCTTGGCCCAGAGAGGGCTGACAAAGGAGAAAGTCGGGCTGACAGTTTACATGAAGTAATAATGAACGCAGTAGTCTCTCTTGCAGTTTTCTTTGTATGCTGAACATCTGTGAATGTCCCCCACCCCACAGAGCTATTTGATTAACAACTGCCCAACTAACATAAACAAGCCGAAGCCCTGCGAGCACAAACAAAATGTGCACAGCTGTACAGACGTCATGGACAACTCCAACTTTTGGCTCTGCCAGGCAGGGTAGTACACTTGGAGTAGTAGGAGAGCCGAGCAGTGCACAAAGTTAAGATTTGCTTTTCTTGTTGGTGCCTACTTCTTCTGTCTTCCCTGCTATATGAAGTGATACCAAGCTAAACTGAAACAGCAGCCATGTCAATATTTTAGTCATCTGCAGTGTACTGAATGGAGGGGAACGGAGAGATGTCCCGTACCTGGTTAAGTCTTGTCAGTTATGTTCGAACTGTGTCTCCCGATCTGCTTTGGAGATCCCCTTTTCTCCATCTAGTTAACACATGCAAGCACGTGCACACGCACACACACAAGACACTGCTGGGCGCTGGATCTGTCAGGTGTTTCAGTCCCAGACATGGCATGCGTTTTCAAAAGTTGTTCTATCTCAGGCTCGAGAAAGAAGGAATTTGGGTTAACACTAAATTAAGCCTGTTTACAGGCAAAATGTCTGGAAAATGGTTCCCACATTAAACATCTCAGATTAGTTATTTAATGAAATTGTAGGCTAAACATAAACTCATACAAAACAAGACATTCACACATCACGTTGGAAATATTACTTACCTTTTTACTCAACAACAGTGTATCATTACATTTTTAGTTTCTGAAAGGACTTTGCTTAGGCCCAGTTATATATGGTACAATGCATTGCAGAGACACAGAGCTCTGAGCAAGCCGGATCAGCTATAGGTAACAGCAGAGGGGGCTTAGTGCATGGCTCCAAGTAAATCTGTATCAATACCTCCCCCTTCTCAGACAGCACATTTATGGTATTGAAGGTAACTCATTCAGAGCCGGGGTGCCTTTGTGCAGCCAGATAGTATGGCGTGTAGTCGTAATCTTAGACCTGAAGAGCAATGGGTTGTTTTTAAACACACCGTTAGGGTTGTAGCAGTAGGCATCCCATCTCTCGCTTCTGTTGAGGCGAATCCCGTAATCAACAATACCAGTTTTTCCAAAGCCACAGTTGGCTCCAGCTTTTACTATGGGATAACCAACTCTGCCCTTTGCCATCCAGCCAGCAGCACATACATGGAAACCTGCAACAGGGAGAACATGAGACATAGATGTGATAAATCAATCCTAGGGAAGAAACTCTGCTTTTTATTCAGGTAAGTAAAGCCTTACTCAAGCTAATCAATGACTTGGGTGTAATTGGCCTAATAGATATTGAGCTACAGGAAAGAACAGTACTTTGAGAGGATAATTTTAAACACAGAGTATAAAATTGCCCTGTGTTCTCCACAATATGATTATCGGTTCTTCATTTGCAAACAAAAATCAAATGCAGATGGACTATATAGTTTCTTGGGTAGTGAGTTTTAAGTGCTGTACCAGCATTTGTAACCAAATTATACGTTGGATGAGTTATAAAAGTGTGTTCTTTGTTTCCCTTTTGAAGTCATACAAATTTACTCAATCATATCTCAAGAGTCTGCAGCATTAAGTTCTGAGAGTGAATAAAATACTACATAGAGAAGACAGCTAAGAAAATGATGTATTTACTTAAAATACTTTCAATTTAAATTTAAATACCTGAAATACCTCAAGTATTTCTTGCTAAACAAAAAGATCCTGCTAATGCATTTTGTGGCTGAGAACTTAAAAACAATAGTCAAAGAATGCAATGTTATTCACTGTCTGGTAGAGACCAATTCAATGTTTTCACCGAGACGAACTGGAACATATTTGTGGCGTCCTAGGACTATGAGCTACTCAGAAGAGACAAAAGTACCCTTTTTACATGTGTGCTGGTGCTGAGAGCCAGCTTCTGACTCAACGGCGTAGCCTGCAGATTTCTAGAGTGGAGGATATTTTCCATTGTTTTCCTAATGTTCTGAAAGAATTAATCATTTCTTATTAGGAATCAAATAAAAATACAGTAAAGCCCTCACTCAGCTGCACTTTTCACTCCAAGCCCACCACTCTCTCTCTCTCAGAGCAAATACGGCTGGAATAAACATTATGAAAACATCTTGACGAATGATATGAAAAATAGCAATGCACATTTACTGTGGAAGCTCCCTGGGGCTAAACACCTCCGTCTGCAGCCCCCAGCAGCAGCCAGGTGCTGTAGCTGGGGAGGTACCTTTGCTTCCCAGCTCAGCCAGACGGCTCTCCACTGGCTGTTGCTGGTTCCAGGACTGTGCTGCACCCAGAGCTCAGGGGGATGCATAGCACTGTGTGCAGATGTTATCCCTGACAGCTCTGTAGGTAGCGCAGTCATGCTCTGTTACTGAGGGGGGAAATTGCATGCAACTCGGGCAAAAATCCAGGGAGTTTACAAGTCCCTCAGTCCCAGAGTTCGTAACGTTCATGAAAATACAAGTCTGGCAACATTATGAATGAGCAATGTGAAAAGCAAACGGCCATGGTTTTTTTCAAACCTATTTTTCTTGCCGCCTCCAGCTGCTGATAGGTGGCTAGATGTCCTCCCTCATATTCACAGACTGCTTTTGCTTCTGCATAGGTGAGCTGGTACTTCCCAGAGCGTGACTCCCTGTGATACACTCCAGCTGCTCGTTCTGTGGGACCAAAGCAATAAATGATTTCGATATTGTATCTCAGCTGGCCCACCTTCCGGGGTGCTTTCACCGCCTCCAGCAGATTCCCCAAGACCTGCACTTCAGGCTACTGTCCAGGTGAGAAGAGAAACAAAATGTTCAGCTCGTAGCTGTGCCACTTGGAAAATGTCAGGAAAATATGTCCCTCCCAACCCAAAAGCATATTTCTGCAACCCAAAGGTATGTTTTTGTTTGGGAGAAGTCTTGAAAAACAGAGCTAGTCAGAGCTTGGTGAGTTTTGAAAAACAGAAAATCAACAAAGGCAGGGAAGGATTCCCCTAGGACTACTCAGAAGGCAGTAGTTATGGGAACGATCGGCTGGTGTCAGCATCACTAGTTCCGTGTATCCTGTCTGACTCCGGGGAAGCTCCTTCTGGATTGCTATCACAGCATACGTTTGGATGTAACTTTAAGTGCCTTTGTAAGATGAATCAGAGCTTTGTTTTGAATCTCCAGAGAGGTTAAATCAGAGCTACTTGGACAAAGGAGAGGCAGAAATTAAAGGGAATAAAAATGTGAAATAAAAATATCTGAGCTTGTGTCACTAAGGGCAGGACCAGAACAATTGCTGGCAGACATTTTTGCTGCACAGAAAATGAATACACTTTCTTCATTATTTTTTTCTTTGCTGTTGCAAGTACGACATAAAGCAGCTTTCCAGGGAAACCTAGAAACTGTCTGTACTACTACAAGTTTTATAATCTCTTCATCTTGCACTTGTCTGATGCCATATGTATGGAAATCTGCCTCAGAACCAATCTGCATATCTAAGCTGAATGGCGTTTTTGTTTATATCTTTCTTATATTTAGTATAATCTGAGAGAAATGGCTGTCTGCAGCTATCACTAGTCAGCATGACTGAAAAAAGATGCAAAACAGGAAGCATTTTTTACAGTAGTTATTTGTACCATGGGAAGAAAAAGAATGACTTTTTTAGGGACATACTTAGAGTCAGTAGTTTTGGCTAGGTTAGGGTATTTTTTAAAAAACCATGGTCACCACTGAATTGTGGTTAGCAATGGTGAGATCCCTTATTAGATACAGAATGATGTTTGCCAATGTAGTTTTTGGACCCACAGTCACTGGCCTTGTGCCCAGTGAAGTAAATGATATTGCTGATTATAGTCTCAGAAGACTGAGAGCTGCTTTCTGTAACTTTGCTGGGAATGTCACTGGCCTGAGCATGGGATAACATATATTCTGTGGAAAAATCTTTCCGAAGAAGCCAGTTCCATTGCAAAGAAGAGTCACAACTAAACAACTGTGGAATAATGGTATGCTATATTTTTAAAAAAATCTATTTTAATTAAAAAAATATTCATAGGAAGTATTATTTTTCATTCACTCAGTAGTCTATCCTATCTAACCTGATAAATCCACTAACTGCTTCTTTACCGTATGACTGTATTGGATTCAGCATGCATGAATTGAAGATCTGAGTACTACAGAAAATAGCAAACATTTAGCCTCACTGCACACTTGGGAGACAACCTGGAATTGACATTATTGATCACTGCAGCTCATAGGGAAGTGAACTGAAAGGTGAATTGAAAATCACAGACTGCAGTCCTTGGGATTAGCGGAGCTGCCCCACCTACACCAAGTCAAAGAGTAAGGGGCAGCTGAGTTCCATGGTTTGTCACCTTTGCAAAGGTGACCGGTCACAGCCAAAGCAAGAGCAGTCTTAAAGCTTCTTGTCAATGATGTTTGCTAATAAAAGCCCCCATCTCTCTGGCAGCCACCTTTGCAAGACCCACCCTGTTCCTTCCCTGGAACTACTGCTGGATGTACCACCAGGCATTCAGGGGGAATCGCCACTGTTCGGACTCATCACTCTTGGAGCTAACAGTAAAAACTTATCATTTTTAGTTGTCCTCCTGACTTTTTCACCTGGTAATATTGTTTTCAAATCTTATCCCTCAAAAGGTATCTACCCCCACTTATTGATGCTGAAATGTCACTAGGGACAGGCACCACGTTTGTCAGAATATTGCTGGAAAGATCTGCTCTTCGCAGGTTCTGCAAGGGCTGCTCCACCAACAGCAGCACCACTGAGTCTTTGTGCAAGGTGTTGGTGGGTGGTGTTACCCTGCGGAGAGCAATCACCAGTCTGTATCTCTGTCACTCCTTTATAAGGTGACAAAAGTAGCCTTTGGGCAGATAGACCACACACTTGGACTCCACCAAGCTTTGAGATTTGATGCTGGCTTGGTGTGTCACAGTTCAATGATACAGTATTCCCTAACAGTATATCATAATTAACTGATCAGATCTGTCACTGGCATTTTTTTCCCCTCCTTTTAATTACATTAGAGGCTGTACAGAAAGATAAACTGCATCAGCAAAACCAGACCTAGGTCAAAGCATTGTACTCATTAACTATTAATATACATTTACATATTTATGTATCTATTTATGTATATACATATATACACATATCCACAGTCATACATGAACACACACGCACACATGCACGAATTACCATTAGCCTTTATGGAGGCAATATCATGGCTGTGTAGATAAACTTGCATGAAATTTTGTTTTTACTGGCAAGCACGAGCGCATGCCTACCACTGTAAATGTTACATACCATGGGGCCTGCAGTACAGAGTATGACCTGTCCCACCCTCAGCTGGGCATCTTCTCTGACGGGGATTCTGCTTGAAGGCTGCTCTCTTCATCTGACCTGCCTGAAATCTCCTCTTCCTGGACAACAGTGAGAACTTTCAGCAAAGTTCTTTCTCTCTTTGCCTGAAAACCTGCATATTGGGACTGTTCTCTTGGGGATTTCTCCACCTACTTATCTTCTTTGGTTCTTACTCAAGAGGTCATGGGTTACATGCTTGATAGGACAAGTTTCTTCCAACTCAGATTTCTTAAAATCTCTCCTTGAACTCCAGAGACAGCAGGATCCTGCGAGGACAGTGACCCTCTACTCACCCACGGCAGCAGGAGATGGTAAAATGCAGCCAATCTCTTCTGCGCAAACACAACAAGCATGAAATTTGGCCTAATAAAGTACCCTCAATATGCATGACACAAATAATAAATGCTAAATAAAAAGAAATATTTAACTTTTAAGCAGAGGATAGCCATGTAGAGTTACTAGCAGGGGCCTCTGCTAATGCGCATGGTCACACTCAGAGTACTCCACCAAATGGGGTAGGTATGGCCCCTAAACCGCACCGACATACGGTGTGTGAACAGGGATGAAATTCTGAACACAAAGAGTGCAGCAGCTGTCCTGGGAAACCTACTTCGTGGCACTAAGAACTGGCACTCAAATAAGCGCATGAGCGCATTTGGGCAAGACTGCTCCAATCCTCTCATCAGTTTACAATAAACCTTTGGTTATAATGTGCTTGTGTCAAAAATGAGCCACAATAAAATTCCATTCACACAAGAAAGATACTAAAAGATGATACAGTCAGCTGCAGCGGGACTGCATGCTTACTGAGAAAACAGAAGTTGTTTTGTAACAAGAAAAAAGGTAAAAGACTTGAGCCTTTCTAGACTGCCAGTAATTCAAGATTTTATATTTGTGCTAATGATTTGCTGAGGAAGAAAGGTAAAATGGAAAACTCCTTTCATTTTCAATTTGGTCTTTATAGAGCTTCATCAGAAGAAGGGGAGGTAAGCAAAGCTTAGACGTCACTACGCATTCCTGGGCTTTATTCAAGGGAAGGGATCTTGCTTTAATGCTCATGCATAGTGAGTATGAGATTGGGGTTACTTGTTTTACTGTCAAAGATGCACTTTTTTTTTTTTAATACAAAGATGCACAAATTGGATGGCTGTGATTTTGCCATTTTTTTCTTCATTTATATATAATGTCACTGAATTCCATGGGTAATTCAATTAACTGCATTTTGAGGTTTGTTTCAATGATTTTACTGGTGTAGTTACACTAGATGGTGCATTTCTAAAGGAGCTTCAACAGAGTCCTGGAGATAAGAAAGCAGAGTGGGTTATTTCAAAGTTGCACACTGTGCTTCCAGATTTTGCATGTGTTTGGTTATTTAGAGCAAGTCATCACTTTTTACCCCACGGTTTATTTCTATTTACTCTCATGGTAAATGCTATATGTATAGCAAAACATAATTTTATTATGCATTCCAGTTAACACTATTTCTTCATTTTAAAGGACTAGAAAATTTTCTTCAATTGACTTCAATTCATAAAACCGCTTAAACGATCACTGTAATCACAAATTCACATTTATGTTGTAGAAGTCCCTAAAGGCTACATCCAGGGTGGCTGGTTGCAGCAGTCATGTGGATATGCCAATATTTGCAAATGGAACACCCAGGACCCATTCTCTAATGGGTCTGTGAGTGCAAGTGGCGCGGTGTGTGCCTGAGCCCTCTTCCCCTTCGCCAGGGTGGTCTCATCCAGGGATAGCCTGTGGCCCGGCTCTCCCTGGTGTGGCACTGGAGTACTCTTTAGAAGACCACTGGCTGGCTGAGAGCAAAACTGTGCCAGGAAACATGAGAATGGTTAAACAACAGACAGGACCTGCGCACGGCCATGTGCTGTTCACTTGTGCAGGGACAGCCTGAACAGGCTACAGATAAACAAGAGGCCTGACTCAGCAAGCCCCTTTACTCATGGCTCTAATCACATCTCTTCTATACAAGAATAACCATCACAGCCTGTATCAAGTTCAACTTCTCTGCCCCTACTATCAGAGCTTAACACAGCCTCAGTCCTACTTATCTTCTGTGTGTCCTTACAGTTATTCCAGCCAAGAATACAAGCTTTGCTTGTTTCTCACACAGACCTCTCTGTCATCCTTTTTCTGAATAGCAGCCACTGGAAGTGGTGCATAAAGCTGCCAAGCTGTCCTGCCGTGGAGCTCTCCCCGACCTGAGCACCTTCAGCAACTATGCGACACAGCAGGTGTGTTCCAAGTTTAGAAGGAATGAGAAGTCATTAAAAATGTGCAGTCAAATGAAAACTATATAGATCACTTCTCCTTCTCATTTATGTTCCTGTTAGTCTACATGGTCCTCTGAGAAGGGAGTGGAGTCACGTGGTTGCTGCACCAGCTAATAGAACATGGCCCCAATCCCTCATGAAACATCTGAGCACAACAGAAACGTGTGCCAGCTACAGGAATTCCTTAAAATCCCTAAAGAAATACACAGCATTCTAGAGAGGATGAAGGAGTTTGTAAATATTTGTTTATAAAATGGAGCACTCAGTGCATGTTTTCATTTTGACACCCTTTTTGTGACTATATTCTGAATATGTTTTTCTGTTACATTGGATAATTATAAAGATCTATTAAAGAACTCTAAGAGCTTTTTAAACACACTTGAGGTATAAGAAACTATTCCCACAGCATTTTCTACAGCCCTTTTGAAATCTTCTCTCCACTGTTTAATGATGTGAGCAAACCAACGGCCAAAACATATACATTTCTGTACCTTCCTAGAAACCTAGGAAATATTATCGCTATTATTTCCAGATCATTTAGTTTCATGTGTAGGACCCCAGGCATTTGAAGTATGTTCATGCAGAAAGTAATTCATTCTTTTGGCAAATGTTTCTTTTCATACTCGTTTTCCTTCATTAGAAGCAACCGTTATTTACTGCTGTTTTCACTTTACCTCGTGCTGTAGGAAAATACATTCAGATGAAATATTCCGTAACTACTTTTTCCTGCACTTCAGAGAAATAGTAAAAGTAGTAAGCTCAGAAGGACAAAACTTACAGTCACTACTCAGATAAAATGATCACCAATTCAATGCAGGATTTTGCTAATATTAATGCGTGGCTCTCTTTTTTATTGCTAGGTGCTCATCTTTATACTGTTAGACAAACACAGTGACTTTTGCAGCAAAACATTGATGATTAAATTATTTCTTACCTAACCAAATAGAGTTATGCAGCACTCCATCCTTGAATCCCCATGCTTGAGCCTTGTCCCACAGCAGGGCAGAAAAGAAAATTAGTGCAATCATCTCTTCCGAACTATTAGGCTGTAAATATTCCCTGTTAAAACACTCACGGTAACCTCTGCTAGCAGCTGGCTAGATCCTATTGGAACATCTGGTAGCCAGATCTTAAATAGTGCTTTCAGCTGTGAGGTCAGCAAGCCTGCTCCAATTGTGCTTGCTGCAGTACTATTACACAATTAAATGTGATGTCTGCAGTCGTCCATGTGACTCACTTTTGGCTCTCTTGATTCCCAGCATGTCCAAGAAACCATTCTATCCCTCACTACTGCAGCACACATGAACACTTTTCAAGCCAAAGTCTCTTCATTCTTCAGCACTCACTGTCTTCAAATTCCATAATCTAATAAAACTAATAACCAATCTAACTGCTTATGGTGTTTCTAGTCACACCATTTACAGGACTGAAGAGAATCACACATACTACCTCTCATTCTCATTTAAACATTCCGTTCTTTTGTATATAATTTGAATTTAATTTCACAGTGACCTAATGAATGAAAAAATGTGAGGAGAATATTTTGCATTGGCTATTTGAATTCAGTTTCCCTCCATGGAATCTGTAATTGCAAGTCAAACTCCCAGATCAGCATAAAACTGCAAGTGTCAAAAACAGATGCTCTTTGTTCTGCAAGTAGGAAATAAAGCTAAAATCTTCCCCTCCAACCCACAGTTTAAAATCTGATTCATAGCGTGACAGCTGTCTGCTTGTCTTCCCTCCCGGCTGAAAGTGAATGCTGCAGCTGCTCCTTGTGAGTGAGTGGGAGAACAGAAAGGGGGAAAGATGAGAGTATGGAAAATAGTCTGGTGCTCCACACTCCTGAGCAGCCATTGGAAGACCCTGCTCTCCAGTTCTGATAACATTCGTAACTTCTGAGTCAGGAGCTGTAGAAAAAGATGTGCTCATGACCATGAACACAATCAAATGAAAATAAATGAAAAGGAAAGGGTGGAGGACTCTGTGCCTACTCAAAAATATTTTACATAGACGACTGTTATACCAATGAGGAAGATACTCTTCATCACTCCAGTCTTAACATAAAGCCATGAGTGCCTAGCTACGATGTATACACAGACACACACACCTATTCCTCCCACCTATGGCTCGGGCAGATGATGAAGGGGAGAACTGTGGGGAAACGGAGTTGAGCGAGAGCCTTTCCCCTGCATCAGAGCAGCAAGGCACCTTCCACCAAAACACCGTCTTGACCTGTCACTCGGCAGCACTCACTGATGAGAGCAAACCCGTTCTTCCAATGAAGTTCACCTACATGTACAATTTTGTTGTGCACACCCATGCCTTACCCATTCAAGTTTGAACCTTCGGTGTGCAGCAGTAGGTGGACAATGTATGTAGGTCTTCTCGCTCCTGACAAAGCTCACTCATATGCATTCTGATGCCAAGGTCTGGCACTGGGACTTTCCACTCAGGTATCCCAGAAAGCTGATGACAGCCCATTGGCTCCCTCTGACTAGCCTGGGACATCCAGGGCACCGTGGCTTACTGTCCTCTTTCCTGCCCTGCTAATGAGCTGCCACAGTGCGGGATGCTGGGACCAGGGATATTGCCTGCCAGTTTGTTCACCAGTCTCTACCACACTGATCATCCCACCACACTGCTTGTCCCCCACACTTTACAGGTCCTATGTCAGCAAAACAAGAAAGCATTCCAGAGACTTGTCTCATTGCATAGAGGTAGGAGCCCTACTCTGTTTCTTCTCCCTAGACTGGAGGATGGGTGCTTTCTTTGTACTTGTCTTCTACTTTAATGCCCAATAGATAAGAGTCCAAGCTTTTTGAATGAGACCTAATTGAACATTATTCTGTGAAAGCATATTGGTAGAAGTCTGTTGCTTTCTAAACATCAATATCCAAGACATGCATCTGAGGTTACCTGGGATATGAGTTGTGAAGATGGCAGTATAAACTTTTGGGGTGGTGGTGAATGGAGGAGACAGTGCTGAGTGTGTCGCTCTGGAGCGTTCATTTCTCATTAGCTGAAGACTGGCACTTTGCCTTTGCTGGTTTGGAGTTGTGACATATTCCTGGTATCTTCTGGGAACCTAGAAACAATCAAGAGGCATGAGGGAAGGACTAGAAACTGAAGGGAAGTGGAAATTCAACTGAAATATCATTCACTGGCAATCTAAAAAGACAAATTACTGATTCAGATGAAGACAATCCTCTTTGAAGTGAAGATTTCTTTTTCTGAAAGAAGTATAATGTGGATGTCTTTCTCTGCAGAGGACACCTTTTCATCTGCCGTTCCATGCAAAACCCTCTGGGCAACATTGCAATGTGAGTTGATAGCTTAATGATCTTATATCAGAGCCAGATGTCCACACCACAGGGAATTACTCTGTTCCGTGGTAGGCGGGTGCCAATCCCACAAGATCACAAAAATGTGTTAACAGTGACTAACTCATAAAAGCAAGGAGTGCATACCAACTCGGAGATGATTTGTAATAGACTACCATACTGAAATTCTTGAGAAAGACACTCATGCAATAACGAACAAAAAAATATTTTTTTACTGAAGTTAACTGTTAGTGGTGAAAGGCCTCAGTTAGAAAAAGCAACTTAATAAATAAAGGACATAAAGTAGCAAACAATTCTAATAATGACAGTATCTGACAACATCTCTTGATTTATACAAGGTCTAATGTTTGAATGAATATATACCACCCTGGAGGAACAAGGCTATCTGTTAATAAGTCCAAAGAAATACAATGGCTTATGAATCACAGAATCACAGAATAATTGAGGCTGTAAGGAATCATGAGATGTCATCCAGTCTTGAAGTAAGGATTCAGATTCTATTATAATATCCTCCAAATAATCCCTCAAATGAATGAACTTCATCTTTGTTTGACAGTAACAAAAGCTCTACAGGGTATAGTACATGTTTTATAGTGACGAGTAATTGGGTATGGTGAATATCTTGATACTTGAGGAAACAACTTAATATTTGCTATTGTGTTGCACTAACATTCGACATATGCTCCAGATTGAGCCTAGGCATAAGTCTGTGCAACTTGCAGTGTCAATAAAGTAACACATTCAGTCCTATACATCTGCCTCCCCCGTGAGCTGGAAATGAAAGTTTTCATCTGCAAATCCTAACAGAATGTCTCACCAACGAGAAGATATTCAGCTGTACGTGGGCCCTTTGAGACGTTC
Organism: Pandion haliaetus; assembly: GCA_013401275.1. NCBI lineage: Eukaryota > Metazoa > Chordata > Aves > Accipitriformes > Pandionidae > Pandion > Pandion haliaetus. The sequence continues at coordinate 19,754 of VYZV01031588.1, read as the reverse complement.
AGCTGACAGTATTTTCTCAAGTTTTCTTCCAAGTTTTCCACATTTAAATATATCCCAGACGAATGTTACATAAACTGTGTGTGTGTGTGTTTTCCTTAACTCTTTCTACACATACATATGTTAAGAAATACTGTTTGAAATTTATTCTGTGGTTTTGACTAGCATTCGAAGTGAACACCTAACTCGGTAGTTCTCAAACTGTGATCTGAAGCCCACAGAGATATAAGACTAATTGCAATGACAGAGACAAAAAACAATCCAGTAGCTTAATGGATGAACCACTGAGGAGGAAGGAATTTTTAAAAAATAACAGTAGTGTATGTGGGTCATGAATCTCTTTTGCATTAATTTAAATATTAAGCACCTAAAATTTTCATTTTTCTTCTATTGATAAATGAATGAACAAGGTGAAAATATAGCTTTTGTGTTCTAAGATTCATATATTACTATTGGTGATGTAGAATATATGACAATTATATTGTTTGTAGCTTTGAGAATGACATCAAGAAAGATGTTTTTAAATGGAAAGGCATACAGTGAAAGGCCTTTGATTGGGAGTTTTTTTTGCAAGAAACTAATCTCATTCAGAAAAAAACTACTTGGTGGAAAGCGTAGGAAAAAGGAGTGCAGGGAAAGAGTGAAACAATTAAAGCTAAGTTTTTCTTACGAGAAAAAACTAAAATAGGTGATGTGAAAGGGGGGAATATGACTACACTGACTGAATTTACATTGTGGGAGACCTGAGAATGGAAGAAGAGCTATTTAACCTAAAGAAAGGAAAAAGTTAGCCCAACAATATCATCCCATCCCTTCCCATATAGAGTTAAATTTAGGCAGAAAAGCAGAAGACAATTTAAAAGCTTAAGTCCAAAGAAGTTTTAGAACAGCCAAACAAACAGAACACCTAACTTATTTTGAGATGACATTTGAGGAGGACTTGACGTTCTTTGAGAGAAGGCCACTTCCAGTTCTATCTTATTTTTTATCTCATTTTAAACAAATTTTATCTTACTTTAAACTTTGTTTTTTCATGAACTGAGCTGTCAAGGTACAAATTGATGGATTGTCCCACACTCCAGGACCTTCATGGAGACTTTACGAACCATCAGATCCCAAGCATATGCCACATGGCAGAAATAATTGCACCCGAATTACTCCTGGCAGATACTTGTGTAGCCTGTTCTTATGAACTTGCAGTGGTGGCAATTCCACAGCCTCCTGGTGCTTAACTCTTCCTAACATTTAACCACCTTCCTTAACCAAAACCTCTTTGATTAACTAAAATCTTTCCTGCTGCAACTTCAGCCTATTTTTTCTTTTTGCTTCAGAAGACTAAAGTAACAGATTCTCTACTGCCTCTGTGTAGCAGGTTACAACTGTTACTGTATCTTGCTTCAGGTCTCTCCTTAAAAATAAACAGGCTGCTCTTTTCATCTTTCCTGTAGGTCCTGTTTTCTAGACTCTTGATCATTCCTGTTCCTCTCCCCTGCACTCTTTCCAGGTGGCCCGCATCCTTCTTGAAGTGTCATGGCAAAACTAAACACAGTACTCCAACAAAAGACTCTGCAGTGTCAGATAGCGCAGCATTGAGTCATATATTTTCCAGATGACATCTCAGTTTATACAAAATCCTAGTTTGACATTTGCTGTTAGTGAGATTTCCTTTTAAAATAACAAGTCAGGTTTTTAAAACACCTATTTCACTTAAAATGCCTTTGACAAGAAGAAGCTTTAAGTATGAAATGCATCCAAAATGAAAGACACCAATCAGATTTGGTAGGCCTACCTGAATTTATTAACTTTCTTTTCAAATCTCTCTTTTCTTGTATGCTTTCTGTTTCAGTGAAAGCTGAAAAGTGTTACAGAAATGGTGTGTTGTGGAAAAGAGTTTATGAAACTTACATTTATGTTCTGGACTAGTGAGAAACTCACTTCCCAACGAATTTACAAAACAGGTTCTCTAAATTGTCACATATTTGTTGTACTTACAGGAAAGATGGAAGGAATTTCTAATCAAATTTCCTAACTTTTTCCGTCCCCCATATGCTTCAGATGATGCAATTTTAGAAGACTTTTATAACGTGAGAACTTATTTGACCAATGATTTTACTATTTATTGCCACAGTGTTAAGTTAATCTTTCAGAGAGTATTTTGTCCTACAACTAAATATTTTAAAACTTACTCTCCTTTGTCTTATAGTTTAATTCTCATTGAAATCAATGCCCATTTCTATCAGCAACATCAATGAGATAAGAATTAACCATTCTGTATAATGGTGCTTTAGTTAAAAAAAAAGAAAACAAAAATCTTCATGTGAAAGGGGAACAAACCAAAAATATTTGGGATTATTAAGAGCAGATGTTAGGAGAGTATAATGGATTCATTTATAAAAAATCTGAACATTTGCCAAGTTAAAATATTTGTCAGCTGAAGTCCTATAGAGACAGTAATTATAAATAAAATAGTTGTACCTATGAAAATTAAAAATACATACAGATATAAAATTTACAAGTGTCTCATGGATGTTCTCCTATGTTTACATTTTAAAACTACATAAATATATAAAAAAATCACAAAATGTTGTAAACACAGTTTTTAGAATATGTTACTGAAGAATGGGTAATATGGTAGGGGGATGCCAAGACAAACAGGCTCCTAAGATTGCCAAGAAACTCCTAAAAGAAAAAATAACTTGCAACTCCAGCCATTGCAAAGCAAACTACAACAATTTTGGGGGCGTATGTGAAAATATTAATATTCAATTGCAAAATTAATGTATGCAAAGGGTCAGATGTACAGAATTTAGTCCCTTAGGGCCATAGTTAGGACACTTGCGTTTTGTTCACTGAATACTAGATATCAAACAGCCAATGTAGTAAAAAATATGACCCAGGCCTTGTTCTTCCTGGGTTCTTAGAACAATGCTTTTCTCCTGCTCTTGGATACAAGGAATATTTCATTTTCTAGCTGAAATGGAGCAGCTTTAAAGGGAAACGCTAAGAGAAAGTTGCCCCAAAATATCTACAGACTGCTGACTGGCACATGCTCTTTGTGGCTAAGCTATGTAGGTTCAAATGTCCTCAGTGTTTTGGAAGCTGCTCTCCAGCAGTGCCATTACAGAAAAGTTTTCCTGTCTGCTGGGAAGCTGAACTTGCTTCAGTGCTCAGAGGGAAGATCCTAGCGAGGGCTCACAGTACGAACCACAGGTACAGGCAGAGACCTGTTCCCCCATGTTCCTGCAGCTGCTAACACTGAGGTCACATCTGACCTCAAAGACAAGCAGTTTGGTTCTCAGAAGAATACCTGCCTACCAAAATGCTGTTTTAGCCAATCAACTAAACATTTACGCTATGCCGAGCACCGGAATGTGCATCAAGAAGATTTTAAGGATACATACATGCCTGTAATATGCAAATAAAAGACCTAATAATCAGAGGTTTAAAAGATTATGTGCTTCTCTTTAGTAAACATGTCCATAAAAATATTAGTGTCAGGCAAGCTTATATGAAACACCTAGTATTTACATTACAATACTTTTAAAAAACATTGTATATTAACTATTTTTACATTGGTGAAAGCGAGATTAGAGTCAAATCACTGGTGACCATTCAACCACACGGAGACAATTTTTGCAAGAGAGACTTTGTGTTCAAGCAGTTTGCGGAAATAAACATTCCTGTAAGCTTATATGCTTTTAAAAATGGGTAATTCTAAGAAATCCCCCCATGTGTGAAATAGTAGAAATAATTATTTCTGCCTACAAAGGACAGTTAATAAGCTGCAGTGAGTAATTACTTCTGCAGAAAGGAAACAATATTTTTCCCTCTCTGATGGTTTATTTATCTACACTAATTATGTGACTACTCAGTTTTGTGGCACTGTGAGAATGATCCCTGTCCTGGCAACAGTTAAAATACACCAAGTGGACAGAATGAACTAATAACTAAATTAAAGAGCACAGCAAAAATTCACATTACTCACTTTACATTTTCAGTGTGATATTGCATAAGTTGTTGCAAAATTGACAGAGTATTGCCTACAAAGTAAACACTCGTCTTGACTATTTTAATTATTTTTTCTTTATAATTAAAGTAACTAAGCATTCATAAAGGGCTGTTTTTATCTCCTATGTTTATAATTTCATTGGCATAAAACATAGCACAGGTATTCACACAATCTACCTCTAAGCATCTAATTTAAGTGTGTGAATTAAGAGCCTTTCCATTAAGTGAGCCTCCAGTGGGCATTCAGAGCATATATATGCTGAATATCTGACCACAGGTTTTCACCTGTTTTACTTTAAATCCCATTCATTTGTCCATCTCATAACAACTTAGATTTTTAAAATAATTTTCATACCCTAAGATATACATAGGCAGGTAGTGAATTTTCAGAAGCAAAATACTGTCATGAGTTTGTGCACAAATACTTGTGAAAATCTTGCCAGGTAATACTAATACTAAATACCAATACTTAAATACTTTGGAAAAATTGTCCTTACAAGAGGTCATCAAAATGTCTCCTGCTCTGTGTTCTTAACACATTGTTTCTGATCGATATTCCTGGTAGATAGATTAAAAAAAGGAATTCATTAGACCCAGGGTGGAACTGAAGTGGATAGCCCAGCATTGCATCACTCCTCCCTAAACTCAGCACTTTGGAAAACCTGGAGGCCACTGAACTCGTCATGCGTTTTACCCAGTGGCTGCAGAAATACAGCTACGTAAAACACATAAAGAGTCTGGGGCAGGCCCTAGAATCCAGAGCAAAGGGAAAATCCCTAAATCACTAGGGGCTACCTGTTCAGGCTCGCTCTTCCACTATTTCCTTCAGACTCCTCGAGTGTAATGCCTTCTTGCTGCCCTGCGTTGCAGCTTTACCGCACCACCAGCAGCTCATTTTACAAAAACCAGTCTAAGGTCTGCTTGCCTGTTCAGAAACACGCACACCCGTGCCCACTCTGTGGCAAGCTGTCCGCCCACTCTTGAATCTCAAGTGGACAGCCATTACTTACCCTTTCTCCCGATTTCCCCCTCTATTACTTTTCATTTGCTTTATGACTATCTCAGTCATTTTGTGTGGTATGTCAGATGTTGTAATGGAATACAGGGATTTTCCACAGGGACGTCCTTTGGAAAACCAAATGTTAGCTTACCATCCTAGACACTGGTATGGTAGTGGCAGAATCTGTCCTTGGTCTTACAGTCGCCTTGCTAGCTCAAGGGCAATACCTCCAGTCCCATAAAAGCTAACCATACACATTAATCTGCTTTGCGGTATTATGCTAAATTCCTTTCTGAAACCCAAATAGATGAATATGGTGATAACATACTCAGTGGATTAGTCTCAGCAGTCATTGCTTAAGATGTCCCTTTATGTCTGCAACACTCATTTCCTACCCCACTGCACATTCATTTTCTCTCCTCCCTCCTGCTGTCTGCTTCAGCTTCTGAGGAAATCAATTTTCCTAATGCCATGGTGACTCAGTATTTTACCAGCTTTTTTGGTGTTTTATCTTATTTCATTTAGTATGATGTATTAGACCTCTGTCACCCATTTTCTAACCATCTGAGAAGAGTGAGGCTACAGATTTGCTTATATGCGTGGGCACAATTCACATCCTGTGAGCTCAAGAGAAACAAGCTGGTGTCTCTGATCATTGCCTTATGCATGCAATGCCATGATTACAGCATTCAGTATGGTGTTAACTAATATTCTTGGCATTGCATCATAATCCTGGAAATGCCCAGTTGTACAAGTTGGCTGGAAATGGTTTTATAATGGTATGGATTATTCCTACTGCTTCCAGAATGAAGCAAAGCAATCCCTTTCAGGAGAGATTAACTCAATTGTACAAATATGTCTATGAACTATAGTTCTTTTAAACCAACATCATATACAATGTGTAAAAATTGGATGAAAATAAGCCAGCTAATTGCTCTTAAACATTCTTAATCATTATGAGCCTTCAGCAGCATTATAGCTGCTGCTGTGTTTCCCTGTTACTTATAATATAATTGATTGATATTCATAGAATCATAGAATCATTTAGGTTGGAAATGACCTTTAAGATCATCGAGTCCAACCATCAACCATGCCCACTAAACCATGTCCTGAAGTGCCTTGTCTACATGCTTTTTGAATACCTCCAGGGATGGTGGCATATTCTTTTGATATTTATCTTGCTAAGAAAGAACCAACAGTAAATATTACTAAATACGACTCCAGGCACTGCAGAAAAAAAAAATAAAAATGGGAATATAAAGGGAAAATTAGAATTTCTTGCCACTGGAAGATGAAAAGGTAAAAAGGGAATTCTTGCAGATCTAAGAACAAATAAGTCAGAAAGATTTCTTTTCTCAACGTAAGGAGTCTTTAAACAGTGCTACAGAAAGTGCCTTATTGGCACATGAATTTCTGTACTCAAAGATGTATATACATGAGTATACAATTTTAGAAAAACTGCACTATCGGAAACCCAGTGTAGCTGATTCAAGTGACAAAACTGTGATCTGTGCTTGGGCCAAAAGCAAGATGAATCTTCAGTCTATTATTCAGCACCTTTAAGTATACAAATACAGCCTGAAAAAAAAAAAAAATCAAAAAAATCAAAGGCTGTCCTTGATAGCATTGCTACAATGAATTATCCTAATGAAAATTAGCCTAATTTTTGGCTGCTTCTTTGTCACTTAAGCTTTCCTCATTTTTTTCATATCCGTGTTTCCATAGAGGTGGAATATGTGTGGGTTTTGATACTCAGTTGTTTGCAGAACAGCTCCAGGTATCTTGTTGGAATCCCAGTCCAACTTTAGCAGTGTTTTGGAAGCTATCAAGCTGGCAATGTAAGCAGAAGGACTGCTGGCTGTCATTCCAGAAACTGTATACTCTGTCCTCTCTGAATATTAACAGCTCCATCAAACAAAAAAAATAAATATCCCAGATTTAGAGCACTGTAATGAAGCTGTAGAGCTGAATGAATCATCTTTCCCCAAAAGCTAGGATGATACAAATCTTACCGAAACTTTACTGCATGCTGATTATACTACGCTTTGATACAAGACCGTTATTGCCTGCACTCATATTGAGAGAGGTAACTACTGAGAAATGTTTGTGGGGAGAACCAAGTAAAGAAATAAAACCCATGGATTTTCTATTTCCTGGCCAAACACAAAGAAGAAAAGATAAAAAGGAATAAATTTGTCTGTTATTTCAAAGTAGAAAGTGACATTTTAGTAAAACAGACTGATTTTGGGTCAAGTTTTTTATTTTGTTTGATTTAAAGTAGTTAACTTTCAAGTTTTTAAAAAAATTAATTATGAAATATGCCTCTTTTCCAAAATGTCTGAAATGAAAAATCAAATGGTTTCATTTAGGAAGAGTTGAAACAAATATTTGAGCTTCTTCAATATATTTTTTTTCTTGTGACGACTGTTTTTTACCTGAATTTATTAACAGTTTTCTCCTCCCTAAAAGTGTTAAGTCAGTTTTCTGTGGTGAAATAATAAAAATACAAATTCATTCACTGTATTCTAAGGCTGCCTTCAGCTGTGAAAAACATCACACTAGACATTTTTAATGTTGATTTGACATGTAACCGTGATGACTTGTCAGATCTACAACAGAGTATCAGGGAATGTAAGCCACTTATTTAAGAGCTGGACACAGCAAAGTATCTTCAGCCAGAATCAGTGGCATAAAAAAAGAGTGTTTGAAAAAAAAACCTGCAAAAACTAAACAGAGCTCTTAAGAGTTAGTAACACTTCATTTGGAAATGAGCTCAGCTAACAGCTGTTGTGTCTTTATCTTCAAAACATTGCTTTATGTGCATGAGCACAGGAAGAAATTGAAATACAAGTTCATCAAGTTCATCCAAAACAATTAAACCCCAGGCTATTTGGGAAAAAAGGGAAAGAAAAAGGAAAAGGAAAAGGAAAAGGAAAGAGAAAAAAGAAAAAAAAGGAGACGGAAAAGAAAAAGAAAAACAAAACACATGAAATCTTATATACATACACCCTGGAGGGCCTGTCTGTGGAGATATCCCTGTGGAGAAGAAAGTGTGATTTCCACAGAAGAGACAGCCATTAGTCAATCCTTGGCTTTGCATTGGGCCTTTCAATAAAAAAAGGGTAAAAGAAAATGAAGTGCATGCAAATATCTGCAGGCAGTCTATTCAGCATTCTGCAACTTGGGCTCTGCCAAAAGACTTGATGGAGGCAGAAGTTGGAAAAAGAAGCTGCACTCTCTACAGATGCGAGTTTTTCATTCTTTCTTACTTAACAATGTTCCCAGTGAGGTTAGGTTTGTTCAGACTTACAGAAGGTAAGACTTGGAATATCAGTATATAGTTTATTAAATCCTAGGGGTTATCTGAACCAGGGATTGAGATGCACTGACCAAAACAGCGTTGTTAATAAACTAAACCTATTACATTCAATTCTGATTAACCGTTTTTCAGGCAAAGTGACCTACCTTCCTTCACCATTTCGAGTTCTGAGTTTTGCCAGTAATATGTCAAGGCCAAAGCTATATAATACTGGGATTACTTCACTGCCAAGAGATATCCTCCACATAAGCAATTCTCATGTTTTAACTTACATGTATTTACTTTTTAATTTCTCTCAGCTGTACCATGGCTTTCTATTTAAGACAGGACCTTATTTGCTTTACATTCAGTAAGTGTTTCTTTCATGAAGCATGGTATGTATTAAATAATTTTGGGAAAGTAAAAGAAGGGGGCAACCTCACAATCTCTTTCAAAAAGCATTTCCAGAGACTATGGCACTTATTTAAACATTCCCCAAAAGATTATCTCGATAAAGTATTCATTCAGAAATCCTGCTGACTACAAGAAACAGAAAAGATCTTTTTCTTCTGGGCAAGAAACAGAAAAGGTCTTTTTTTCATATGGAGAATTTCAGAATCTGTCATTCAGGCCAGAGACAGACCAAAGAAACATTTTGCCCTCTGTTACAGCCCATGCTATGGCCAGTGGTTAGCCTGGGACACACCTGGGATTTTCAGAGGCAATGTTTTTATTCCTAAGGAATATAAACAATCAATTTCTGTTCATTCGTCAAATGAAATAAAAGCGTAGACTAATACTATTGACAGGCACATCTCCCCTACGCCCTCTCCTACTCTCCCTTCCCTCTCATTTATGTCTTCTCAGTGTAAAATGGCCTGCACGCTAGAATTTGTTCTGCCCATATAAACCAATAATCCTCACTGAAACACTAACAATGTTATTTGAAAGAAGTATTTCATTAACATGCAGTGATTTATAGCCAAAGAACTGGAATGTGATTCAAGCCTAACAACTTACATCTTAGATGATTTCTTTTTCATTGTTTGCTTTCTAGCGGTTGTGCTGGGACTATTTACTAAACCACTGCATTGCCTCATCCTACTGTGTTCTGGGACACACATCTTAGGGAAGCTGAAACATTCCCAAGTCTTGCTGGACACATTTCAGAATCCTTCCTGTAAAGAATGTAGATTGGTAGAAAGTATTTATTTCATAATTCTGCTTGTGCTGGAAATGAACTTGTACATTTATAAGAGGCAGATATTTGACATCTAAAGGTGCTGGATGTTCATTATCAGGTGTATTTTTCTCTCATGCCTAATATGTAGGCCCCTTGAAACAAAATCTGGAACCTCCTCTATGGCGCTGAGGCACCCTATACCACATCAGACAATGAGGCTGTATTTTGACGAGTGCTTTAAGCCACGATACGCCGCCAGCACCACTGAAATAAATTGTTATTCACCCCTGCTGAGCCTACTGACCCTGCTGCGTGCCACCCCCTCCTGGGATGGCACACTGTTTTTTGACCACAGCATGAACTGGTCTGGAGAAATGAGCCAGCTAAGAACAACTTTATTTGGGGTTAGTTTTTAAGCTGGTTCATTTCCCAGTCTAGATTGCCACGTGGCTGCACGAACACTCAGGATACATGGGAAATAGGGGAATGAAGGGTAGATAGGACAGCTTCTTTAGAGACACCACCTTCCATGTGTTCTCGGTGTCCCTTGGACATCAAGGTTTGACGAACTACAGACTTTGGTATTTCAGCAGTGGGATCCAGAACTATCAATGCTGCTTAGAAGTCTGCGCACTGCGTAAGATATCACCTACGGTTACTAAGAACACAATAAATGTAAGATCCAGATCTGCTCCTCTCCAGGGCCTGGCACTGCACCAAGGACAGAAAGAAGAAATTTCTGTTCACCTGGGGTTTGTAGGGGTTTTTTTTTCCAATAACTGAGTAAGGATCACTGAGGATGGGAGGTGGTACAGCAACCATCATTCCCTTTAGGCAGGCTAGCTGCTGGACAAAGTGCAAAGGATCGGGACACCTGGGTTCACTAAGAGAGGTCAAACCTCTTTCTCCCAGTTGCTGGAACAGTGCTCTGAGCACATGATACTGGTTGCTCTGGGACAAGGGGTCTCTGTTCTCTCTCTTAGATGTGTGAAAACTTCTCAACACAAAAAAAAAGTATTGATAAACAGGAATCATGATTGTACCCTGCTTATTAAGGAATGCATTTGTGTGATAATGTGTGGACAGAATACATAAGCAGAACCTGAAATTTTATTTCCTTTTTTCCAGGCACTAATAAATTGCAAAAGCATGCACCGTCTTCCAGACTCTGCAAATCTTGAAGACAAACAGGGAAGGCATCACTAGCCTCTGCTGGCCAGGTTTTGAAAGAAAGCACAAAATAAACTGGATAGCTGTGGAACATGATTCTCTTGGGGTAAGAAAGTACCACACATGCCACCAGAACACCTCAGTGGTTGAATGCAGCTTGTAAGCATTACCAAGCTAAAGCTCTCAGAACTGCCAACATTAAGGTGCTACTAGACCTGTCTGGAGAACAAGGGTCCTTTGCAGCTGGGGTACCTCAAGGATCAGATGGGCACTGAGCAGGGTTTTCATTATGACAGTTATGATCTAAGCATCTGTTATGGGTTTGTGTGGCGCGGTTTTCCCTTGGTGGCAGGGGAGGGGGGCTACAGAGGCGGCCCCTTTAAGAAGTTGCTGGAAGATTTCGCTGCCCCAAAATGTCGGACCCGCGCGCCAAAATGTCGGACCCGCCTCTAGGCGGGGAGTGACGGTGGTAGCGCCTCTGGGAAACATATTTAAGAAGGGGAACCGGTAGTGTGGGGGGGGAAACCTGAGAGGAACATCGCTGCCGACACTGGAATCATGGAAGTGGAGGGGGAGGAGGAGGAGCCTGAGGAGGCTGATGGCCCTGCAGCCCAGGGGGGTGAACGGTGGAGCGGAAGCTCCCGAAGGTGGCCGTAACCCCATGGTAAAAACCGCGCTGAAGCAGTGTGAGACGGGAGAGCAGCCCGCGGAAAGGACCCGCGCCAGGGAAGTTTGGGAAGAACTGAAGCCCGCGGAAAGGACCCGCGCCAGGGAAGTTTGTGAGGAACTGCAGCCCGCGGAAAGGAACCACGTTGGAGCAGGGAACGAGAGAGGAATCTTCCCCCTGAGGAAAGAAGCGGCAACGACGATGTGTGGCGAGCTGACTCAACCCCCATCCCCGATTCCCCTGCGCCGCCGGGGGGAGGAGGTAGACAGCATCGGTAGTGAACTGAGCCGGGAAGGCGGGAGGGGTGGGGGGAGGTTGTTCTGATGTTTGGTTTCCCTTCCTAATATCCTTGTGTTTTGTTTCTGTTTTGATTTGTAGTAAATTAAATTGATTTTGTTTCTTCCCCAAGTTGAGCCTGTCTTTTGCCCGTGACCATAAGTGGGGAGTGATCCCTCCCAGTCCTTGTCTCGACCCACAAGCCTGCCTTTTGTCTGTTTTTTTTTCTCCTCATCCCAACGTAGCCAGGCGAGGGGGTGGGGGGTGAGTGAGCGGCTTCGTGGTGCTTTGTTGCCGACTGAGCTGACCTGAAACCACGACAGCATCTAAATTCCATTTACTTCCTTCTTTGAATCTGTTCTAACTTTAGAAGACCCAAAATACTCTTCCCCTGAAGGTAATGCCATGAGATTCTTAACAGTTACTGTCCAGAAGATGAGGTATGGTCAAATTCTTTTTGTGTCAATAAAGGGTAAGCTTATGGCTGTAAACCTTCTTCCAGATTAATCAGAGTATTTCCTGCTGTAGATGAGTCCTAATCCTACACTGCCAGAAGTGTCAAGGTTTTCTTTTGAAGTTTCCAGTTCAGATTTCTAGGCCCATCAAGAGTTTTTCAGACTCCTGAAGAACAGGTTTGGTATCAATGCAGACTGCTCAGAGAAATCCCAAGAGTTTTAAAGCTTCTTGTGCTCCACGCTGTATTTTACTCCTTGATTTTCCCCTTTAGCTAGACTCTTCAGTTATGAAATCAATGCTTTTCCCTTTACACTGATTCATATGTGGTTAACACTATAAATTCACAACACATAGAAATCAATTAACATACCAACTCCAAGTCAACTTCATTTCAATTAAGGAACTTGGCACAGTTCAGTATCTCCAATAAATTTCCTTCAGCAAACAATCACGAACACACTGTTCAGTTCAAATCCCAAAGCAGGCCATGTAAACAGATTGGCGTTGCTGCATTCCCTGGAGTTTGGAGAAATAAGGCTCTTTCAGATCAGCAGTGACTTCCCAACATGACCACGGTTACTGGACAACAGCCTGCCACTCTGACATTTAAATCTGAAATCTGATGTACTTAGGTCATAACATAATCACCTCCTCCTCCCTGGCTACTCCAGCTAAACCTCTCCCTTTTACTCATCTCAGTAACCAAGTTTGTGTTTATAAAGCAATAGTAAACATAGTTATCCATTGTCAAGGCAAAAAATAATAATAAAAAATCTTGAATACAGGATGATAGTTTCATCCACTTATCTTAAAAAACAGATAAGGACGTTTGAAATTGCCATAATAATTACCCCATGGGTAAAACTCCCACAGAATTCAGTGGCACAAGGTGATTGCTATCCAAACAGGGTGCAATCCAAGATTCCCTTTGTACAGCCAATGAAAGCAAAAGTTCTGAAAACCTTGATCTGGCTGCTCTTGCGCAGGCCTCCTCAACCGTTTACACAGAGCCCAACCAATTTCACTGCAATGCTTTGCTGCTAGGCAGCTCCTCCTGCTTTTCTCTGAAAGTAGAAATCCACATCTGCTAAGTGACAAGGTCAGCTTCTACTCTTTCTCCAACTATTTGGCATACTTTGATTTTTTGAGGATTAATTTCTTTAACAGTCAGTGCTGATTGACTGCTAACCATACAAAATACTCTGGCCAATGAGTAGAAGTCTGTTTGCAATTTTGAGGGTAACATTTAAAAGATTTGTCATCTTAGTTTTAAAGGAAACCTGAAAGCAATATGCTTTCTTTTTTTCTTGGCCTAGGACATAGGCATTGCCCAAATTTTGTTCATGAGTGCAATGTATCTATTATGAGTATCTAAATAGACAGGTAAGTCTTGAATTCAATCAGCTGCGTCCCACTGCTTGCTACAATCTTGGATGCATTGTGTGCTCCTGAATCCAAGAGCTATTAGTGAAAGATGTGGGTGGTAGTTTCCTTTCACCCACCCATGCTGAAGCACACACACTTTGTACCTGCCAGCTGGAAGCTTCCATCAACAGAAGTCCAGTCTGTCCTAGCAACATAATCTGCACGACAAGGTGAGTCATAGCAGCTCTCTGAGGATCCGTAAGAGACTCTTTCCTTTAGTTACCTACATGAAGAAGGATCAGTCAGTAACCAAAGACTTTTACCCTCCCCTTCAATGAGATGTCAGTGCTTTCTCTTCTTCAAACTGGTCATCACATAAATTGAAGTGGTTTTTTCCCAGAAGCAGCTCTTCCCTGAAATCTCTTCATAGAATGAGTGCCCACTGGCTAACACAGCAAATGTTTGCAACCGTAAGTCACTTCACACCAGTCCACATTTTGTGACTTTTCTAAGCTGACTCATACGCACGCTAAAGCTCTCCTCCCCTTCTTTCTCTACGCTGGCACTAGCTGTTGTAGTCAGATCTGGGAACTGACCTGGCCAAAGACGGGGCTTTTTTTTTGGGGGGGGGATAGGAGGTAGTTGTCAGGTCGGTGCTCCAATCCAACTCACCAAGCACATGTGATGGCCAGCCAAAGGACTTGAAAAAAGCTCAGAGACCTTAAACACTTAGCGCAGAATGAAGTTGGCATTGCCTATAGACTGCCCATCAGTGACTTTGTTGCCCAATTCTAGGCATGTCTGCCATGGATCATTTTTATGAATCTATATACTGAAGGTTTTATAAATCAACCACGTGCCTCTTGGAAGGAGGATGAAGCCCTCTGCTTGATGAGAGATGGCTGCCACCCCCCGCCCCAGGGCCCCTGCCTCATCCCTCCAACCCAAAATGGTGGGCTCCCTCTGCTAAGGTGGGCTCTCTCCAAGATGGTGGGCTGCTGCCGTTCCAGGGAAAGGCCCGCGTGGCCATCGCCTGCCACTCGGTTTTCCAGAAATTATTTTTTTGAATGTAGCATCTCCATCAGCAAAGGGTCTTTCTGTCACTAAATGCTTTAAGCCTTTTGCCACAGCCTGTCGAAGAAGGAACACCTATTCCTTATAACGCAAACGCATAATCCCAGAGAATGTGGTTTAAAACAAACAATAAATAAAAAAAATTCATCAGGATTAGCTTGAGGACGCCAAGCCTTAGTCCCTTTACTTCACAGAAAGATCCAGAGGCCAAACCAGAAGCTTCCAGTCAAGTTAAGAGGCGGCTGAAAAAGAGCAGAAACCGAAGGGAGGCGATGGCCGCCACGAAGCCTTCGTGCCCTCCCTGAAGGCCTTTCCCAGCCCACCCCCTCCCTACCCTTCCTGCCATTTCCCCATTTTCGGCAGGACGCCACACGCGGGTGCTGCCCACGGGCTCTTTACCAGAGATGCCTCAGGGCTCCGCGGCCGAGGCCCCCGACCCCGTTAGCTGAGGGCGGGAGGCCGCCTTGCCGCCGCGGGGAGGCCCGGCCGCGCTCCCCTCCGCTGAGGAAGCGGCGGAGGACGGCGCCACCACCTTCCTCCAACGGGATGGCGAGGAAAAGCACCGGGATGGCGAGGAAAAGGACCGGCGGCCTCCGCGGGGAGCGGGCCCCCCGCACCCCGCCGCCGCCCTCGAAGCGTGACAGGGCCGGGGCGAGCCCCGGGGGGGGGGGGGGAGAGAGGGGGGACCCGCCAGCCCCTCCTCCGCCCCGCGGGAAAGCGAAAGCGAAAGCGGGCGGCCCCGGGCGCGGCGGGGGGGGGGCGTGGGGG
>VYZV01031586.1:23071-35341 GCA_013401275.1 Pandion haliaetus | reverse complement strand
GTTTTATGCACCCTTCCTACCAGTTGACTTTGCTGCTTTGGATCTCCCAAGGTAGTTCCCTTATTGCCAGGGAGAGGATTTTGTTGCCCTCCATAAGTCTTTCCCCTCCACCATCCCCATATAAGTATAGGTTTGGCCATGACCAGGAGGTGAGTATTGCTTCATACAAAATCTTGCCTCCTGTCTGTCACGAAAAGAATGCATTTCTCTCTTCAGCCAAAAAGCAGAGGAACAAATAGTTAATCCTGATTCACAAGAAAAGCATGTTTTTTTAAGATATTTTGTGTCCGAAAATATACACACAGCAGCAGTTGTGACTTCCTACAGCAGACATAAATGTCTCTGTGCCTAAGCCATCCATCTGAAGTGGTCCTTTAAAGTTATAATTATTTTAATTATTTCCTATGAGCTTCTACAATTTTTCCTAGCTTTAATGGAGACTGGAAATGGAAATCGGACATAATCCCAAAGAAGGCGGCCTACCTTTCAGAAAGATCAAGAACTACATAGGCTTATTTTCAGGTGTTCTTTTACCTGATTGTTAAACCAAAAAGGTGGAATCTGTGCCAAAACCACCCCCCCACCCCCTCCTTTCTTGTTCAAAGGATCTCTTGGTGCAGCTTCCTCACAATCCTGAAGTTTTTAGTTACATTGTATTTGCTTTTTGCTTTTTGTATACAACTCAAGCCAGATCCAACTCTCCAAGGCTGGGTAAAAACTAAAAATACTTCAGGATAGGACTGTATAGAAATAAAGCTTGTCACATTTTCAGCCCGTGTCCTAAAGGTTAGGAAATGTTATACAGTTTATTTGAAAACAACAGTCTTCTAAATAATATTGTAATCTTCAGTCTACCTCAGACCAGATACCTGCAGAAGTTCCTGTGTTTAGAAATATAAGGCTACTTCAGCCTTATGGTATATGTCATTTCAAAGCTCCAGGCAAATTTACAGAGGTATTTTACCAAAACAGAGAACATAAACTTTTTTTTTTTTAAAAAAGGAGCTAATCACTGGGACAACAGACATAGTACCAATATCCCAATCTGCCTGGATATGGTAAGGCTCCATTGTCACTTGTATTAAGAATAGGCTATAAAAATAAAATATTGAGCTGGAAAGCAGGGATGGGGAGGAAACACAGTGGGAGACATTGTATTGTGGATGAAAGATATAGGAAAAAACCCATGCTAGGTTTCAGTCCTACTGCTATTCAGTGGCAAAACATTGCTTTTGCTAATTCCCTTGAATTTCAAAAAACATTCAATACTTGCAAAGCAGACATGGGAAGTACATACCTAGGATGCTTTGTTAATGCTGGTGGTCCAGGTATTTTGGCCAAAATCCACTATTGATAAGTCTGACAAAGCCTTAAAATCAGACATTTGTTACTGATTCATGCTGCTGTTGTATTTATCACTTGCTGAATACAATGTTTATGAATAGTGCGAGTTGTAAAAATCCTCTTTTCTGTTGGTCTGGGTTTACAACACATGTAGTAAACAGTGGGGACAATAGGAAGGGGCTAGCGCGTGGAGGGAGACTTCACTGCTAACATCAGGCAGTACTGATAGCTTAAGCTGTTATCGTTCAGAGTACAGCTAGTCTGTGCAGGAGACTGACTCAGCTTCAAGTACCGAATGTACTGCAAACAGAACCTAAGTCATGTAATAATGTGCTGACTTTTGCTTGCAGTTTCTTCAGAATGGGAATTAACTCCCTATGTGACACTTCAGTCCCAGCCATAAACACTCAGAATCCAAGTTGTTTGGCACTCAGGGGAAGGGTTAGCACTGTGATGGGTTCACCCTGGCTGGATGCCAGGTGCTCACCAAAGCCGCTCTATCACTCCCCTCCTCGGCTGCACAGGGGAGAGAAAATATAACAAAAAAGGCTTGTGGGTCGAGATAAGGACAGGGAGAGATCACTCAGCAATTACCTTCACAGGCAAAACAGACTTGACTGGGGGAAATTAGTTTAATTTATTACCAATCAAATCAGAGCAGTGTAATGAGAAATAAAAACTAAATCTTAAAACACGCTCTCCCCATCCCTTCCTTCTTCACGGGCTTAACTTTACTCCTGATTTTCTCTACCTCCTCCCCTCCTAGTGGCACAGGGGGATAGGGAATGGGAGTTTCAGTCAGTTCATCACACGTTGTGTCTGCCACTCCTTCCTCCACAGGGGCAGGACTCCTCACTCTTCCCCTGCTCCAGCGTGTGTCCCTCCCATGGGCTGCAGTCCTTCAGGCACAGACTGCTCCAGCGTGGGTCCCCCACAGGGTCACAAGTCCTGCCAGCAAACCTGCTCCATCGTGGGCTCCTCTTTCCATGGGGCCACGGGTCCTGCCAGGAACCTGCTCCAGTGTGGTCTTCCCGCAGAGTCACAGCCTCCTTCAGGCATCCACCTGCTCCGGCATGGGGTCCTCCATGGGCTGCAGGTGGATATCTGCTCCACTGTGGACCTCCATGGGATGCAGGGAGACAGCCTGCCTCACCATGGTCTTCACCACAGTGTGCAGGGGAATCTCTGCTCCGGCGCCTGGAGCACCTCCTCCCCCTCCTTCTTCACTGACCTGGGTGTCTGCAGGGTTGTTTCTCTCACGTGTTCTCACTCCTTTCTCTGGCTGTAGCTTCTGTGTTGCAGCAACTTTTTTTCATATCTTAAATATGTTATCCCAGAGGCGCTACCACTGTTGCTGATGGGCTCAGCCTTGGCCAGTGGCAAGTCCATCTTGGAGGCAGCTGGCATTGGCTCTGTCGGACATAGGGGAAGCTTCTAGCAGCTTCTCATAGAAGCCACACCTGTAGCCCCCCCCACTACCAAAACCTTGCTATGAAAACCCAATACAAGCACAAAGAACAAATTAAAATAGGGGAAAATATAAAGCAAGAAATGTTTTCTACTTATCACCCACATTAGAAGGGCAACAAAGCTGGTGAGGGGCCTGGAGCACAAACCTTATGAGAAGCAGCTGAGGGAACTGGGGTTGTTTAGCCTGGAGAAAAGGAGNTAGATCGGGTATTAGGAAAAATGTCTTTACTGAAAGGGTTGTCGGGCATTGGAACAGGCTGCCCAGGGAAGTGGTGGAGTCATCATCCGTGGAGGTATTCAAAAAGCATGTAGACAAGGCACTTCAGGACATGGTTTAGTGGGCATGGTTGATGGTTGGACTCAATGATCTTAAAGGTCTTTTCCAACCTAAATGATTCTATGATTCTATGATTTATAGAAGAAGAGATTTCAATAAAATGCAGTGAGAACATGACCTGGAAGGAACTTTTTTCCTCACTTGAGCTATTTTATTTCTGCAGTAAACTGCTGGAGGCAGTATCAGTAGCGTTAGGATCCTAGACAGTAGGCAAAAGAAGCAGGTGTAAAGTGAGCTGTTTATGTGGGAAGATCTTTTCAAGAACAAAGATGATCTTTTTGTCATAAAGGACAGAAATCAACTTAAGGGAAGGAAAACAGTATTTGGCGAAGCATCCTTGCAAAGCATGTCATTGCAGTGACATTCTCTCATGAAATCAAGATTAAATCCATAGGAACAATAAATATGCAGGACTTCTAGGCCCTTACTGAGATGCTTAAGTGCAGAAACACAGCTTTGAAACCTTCGTGGTTTTTTACTATGATTCATTGAAAAATATTATGGATATACTTGGAGAGCTGATGGATGGCTTCATGCCACTGGATTTTTCCACACATCTTGTGATGTTTATGATCTTTAACTACAGGTCTCTTTATACAGCATTCCATCATGACTTCAGGAGAAAGCCAAGATACCAATTTTATCTTCTCTTCCTTCCAGGGCCTTCTATCCCAAAGCTGGAAGTGGTGAGTATTTTGGTAGAAGTTGCCAGTCTCTGCCTGGCAGGAAGAAAGGAGGAGCCTGTATCACATGTATGAAAGGATGTTATAAGAGTTTTATTTTTTTAAGAGCAATAAATGTAGGGTTTCTTTTGTTGTTTTTTCTTATGTTGCCATTTTAAATATATTCTACAGAATTATTCTTAAAGTATATACACATACATACACTGAGAAAGTTTACAGTCCACACATGAGAATTTTTTCATGGACTTCAAAAAAAGGAGAAAAGACTACTTTCACATCTGGCAGTCATTTGTTCATCACAGAATTGTGCATCTGAAAGTATTGCATAATAGATATGCAGGGCCAAAATCATCCTGGGTGTAACAGTACTGACGTCAATTCCCTTACACCACGAGTGAATTTTTTGTGCAGAATGCAAACTGTTTTCATGAAAGACAGAGAAACGGTTTAGTATGGAGACTTCTTTTCTATTTTCTTTAAACAGCTGGCAGCTGGTAGACCCTGGCATGCTGGCCAAGTGCAATAAATGAGATGGACCATGAAAAAGAACAACTAGAAGGAAAAATTAAGAAGGTCACTCAGATAGGAATGGGACTGTATTGAGTTTTCCTACTTCAACGGAAAAGGAGAAAAGGGGGGGGTGTAGAAAGATTATAGCATCTCATGTTTTTTAGGAAGCAATTATAAAATCATAGAATCATAGAGTCATTTAGGTTGGAAAAGACCTTTAAGATCATCAAGTCCAACCATCAACCATGCCCACTAAACCATGTCAAGTGCCTTGTCTACATGCTTTTTTAATACAACCAGGGATGGTGACTCCACCACTTCCCTGGGCAGCCTGTTGCAATGCCTAACAACCCTCTCAGTAAAGAAATTTTTCCTAAATCATGTTTTTCACCATGAACAGAAGCAGATTGTTATAATCCATTACAGCCCCTTCCAGACTAATCTTTGTCCTAGTGTGGTCAGACAAATTACTGATAATGCCCCATATTGTTTAACATCTTCATTCATGATCTGGATGATGGGGCAGAATGTACCCTCTGAAACTTTGCAGATGATACACCAGATGGTTGTGCTGCCATTAAAAGAGATCTCAACAGACTGATGGGAATATCATAAAGTTCAACAAAGGGAAGTGCAAACTCCTGCATCTGGGGAGAAATAACCCCATACACCAGTACAAGCTGGGGGGCAACTGGCTGAAAAGCAATTTAGCAGAAAAACACCTGAGCATGCTGGTGGACAAGAAGTTGAAGACAAGCCAGCAATGTGGCCTTGCATCAAAGAAGGCCAACAACCAACATCAAGGGCTACATTAGGAAGATCATTGCCAAAAGGCCGAAGGAGGTGATCCTTTCCCTCTTCTAAGCATCACTGAGGCCATATTTAGAGTGCCAGGTCCAGTTCTAGGCTCCCCAGTACAAGAGACATGAGCTTAGTAGAGCCAGTCCAGCAAAGGGCCATGATAACAATTAAGGGACTGGAGCATCTACCATACAAGGAAGGGCTGAGAGAACTGGCATTTTTCAGCCTGGAGAAGAGAACGCTCAGGGCGCATCTTATCAATGTGTATAAATTCTTGGGGGCAAGGGGCAGTGAAGAATACAGAGCTAGTTTTTTCTCAGTGGTGCTCAGTGAAAGGACAATAGGCAATGGGTGGGAATTGAAATACAGGAAATTCCATTTACACTTAAGAAAAAAATTTTTTAACAGGGAGCAGGTTGCACAGAGAGGTCATGGAGTCTTCATCCTTGGCGATACTAAAAACTCACCTTGACAAAGCCCTGAGCAATTGTTGACCCTGCTTGAGCAGGTGGTTGGACTGGATGATCTCCAGAGGGCTCTTCCCACTTCAACCATTCTGTGATTCTATGAGATTCTGCTAAGGCGTATATAAGCCACTGAACAGCACAGGGGATCATTACAAGGTCATATGGGTGTGGCCAACATATAATATAGGAAGAAGATTTTATTTATCTTAGATTGAAATGTGGTACAGCTGGATCTGGGTGGCTGCAGTATTAATCATGATTAATACTGACTCTGCCAGATAATGTTTTTCAGCTAAAACTGTATTCTTGTCTTACCTACTGTAATATAGTTTTTGCCTTGAGAAGGTATGCATTGTAAGGGCGTCAAATGATACGCAGAAGTCAACCAACCATGTTTTCTGATGCTGACATGCTTTGTATCTTCAAATAAGGATTAAATCTTTCTCTGCCTTGGTTTACCCAAGTTGTATTATGAGGATAATTATAGCTACCTGTACTCTACAAAGCAGTTTAGGATGATTACTGCAGGTTTGTCTGAAAATACGGAGCACTCTTTTGTCTGGCACATGGAAAGGTTTATGAATATCTCAGAAGGCAGATTTTCTCATCTGTACGTAATATGGGATTGACATTTGACATTTTGCCATTCAACAGGCAACAATTCTAGTCACTTTATCATCCTCAGTCCTCACTCTTGAGGCCTTCTCCCTCCATTTAATGTAGGTGACTGAGGAAGAGTAGCCCTATGTATCCCTAAAGTTCTGTTAGCATGCCTCATAGTCTTTGCTAAACAGTTGACTGTTTCAATTAGGAGCAGAGATAGATATCCAAAGATCACAGGGTTCATGAGTACCTGAAAGAGGCTAGAGGCATATGGATGAGGAAGAAAAGGTTATGGAATAAACCTGAAACAAATGCAGTGGAACAGCTGTCTAAATTGCATTTTGAAAGAAAGCTGACAAAACAGTTCTGATTTGTTCAGAGCTAAAGTTGCTACCAGAAAGTGGCGGGGCCAAAAAAAAAGGAGCAGGGATATGGAGAATACAACATTTGAAATACTGTGTGTATTTCAAGGGATACCGTTTCAGATTATCTCTAGACTGGTCCCTTGAATTGAGTACATACTGTAAGCTGGAAAACAGCAGGTGTGCTCCTGAAATGCCTAGGATCTTCCCATAATTAACATGCTCGGATCTCCTGGAAACATGCATCATTTCCTACTAACAAAGGGTAAAATTTTCAGGAGTACCTATGTGACTTAAACAGCAGACCTGTACTCTTTTGTATTTTGAAAGGGGCAGTAGCAATTTGCAATTCATATGCTATTAAGTAGATTTTATATCTCCAGATTTTATATCACCACTCTTGTTTTTAAGGTTGCTGGTTCTCACTGCTTGTCAGCAGAGAGGTTCCTTGGAGCACTCCCTAACTCACAATGTTAAAAACAGGCAGACTACTTTAGCTAACACTTGAATTTACCTCCTGGTTTTGCCTGATGTGGATTAGGAAGCATCCCTGTGAACCATTCTACTGGTAGAGAAGCAGAAAGGGGAGTTTCTTGCAGAGAGGTCATGACAAACTTGGGAGAAATAATACCTGGAAGCACTGACTGATGCCTGTAAAATTAATATTCCTCTAAGTTTGGTGATGTTGAATTCTGTTTTCGAAAGCCAGAGTTTTTGTGGGTGATCCTTTGTGTCCTAAGAAAGGTACATGTTGTACATCTTACTAAGAGCAACCATGCTGTTTATCAAAAATCCAAAAAATTACAGTAGAAACAAATAAGACATTATATAGGTGTAGGCTCCACACATACAACAAAACTATATAAACACTTATTAATCGCACATCTCAGTAAACCTTAGCCACAAAATTTCAGGGTACCCCTGTAGCTTCAATGCAATAAATGGAACCTTTGATAAAAACAGAACTTTAGCTTTAGCCCAAAATCAATTTAAATTGTTTCACAGCTCACCTATGCTTTTTGCAAATAATGCCTATAATTGACTAACTGTATTGTCCTGTGCAGAGGAAACAGCATGATTCGGCTTCCTTCTCTATCCCTCCATGTCTCTGGGCTCCTGGTCCTGTAGAAAAGGAATTTCTGAACTTCCCCGAACAGGGGCTGCAATTGCTGCTGTTATTTACAGTAGCCACAAAACTAAGAGGAGGTTGTGGCAGTCACAGCTTAACCCGAAATGCTAAATCAGATTGCAGCTAGGAATACTTCCAATTTTAAAAGATTTTTTTTAAAGCTGTATAGATCTTTTTTAAAACCTTATCGTTTTAAATGTACCTGCTGAATAATTTTTGTGTATGTTTTTCTTAAACTTCTGTTCCTTTACAGTGTTCTCTGATTCTATTTAGGGGGAACAAGATCAGGATACAGAATCTGGATCTGTATACATATATGTAACAAATACATTAAGGATATATCTTTAATGAAGATTATATTGGAGTTGGATGTGAATTTATATTTTTATATTGTTCAGCTAGTTTGCTTCAAGAGAAACTTAACTGAATTAAAGTGATCTACAGCAATATTAACTAGTCACCAGAAAGTAAAGGGAAAAATCTGTGTGTGTGTGTGTGTGTGCATATGTACAGCTTTGAATTAAAACTGAGATTATTGTTTCTTTAATTGAGCAATTTCTGACTGCAAAAATTAACGTTTGCAACTTCAAACACAAAACAAAAAATAACATCCTCAGTCTAGTCACAGTTAACCACATAGTGACTAAATATAGCATCAGCTAGTCTTCAGGATGTGTCCACAATAACAGATTACTCAAAATGTTCTGCTGCTATTCCCTACCTAATATTATGCCTACAACAAAATGTGGAAGTTTAAAATATCTCTGTAATTATGGTAAACAGACAACAATCACTAAAATTGCAGAGTACTGTCTGCTGTTCCTAACCTACAGGCTGTATATAGAAAGCTAAATTAAACAATTCTGCCTACCATGGGTAGTCAAATACATACTAGATTCCAGGTGTTGGTGAAGCATAGGGAAATCATATTTTGAGTGGGATATAAACTCTAACCCAGATTTTTGTGAAGATTTTTGATGATTTCTAATTCTGAACAATTAAGTGTATGTTTCCTTACTAACTGTGTCAAGAATTTTCACAGATATTTTAAAATGTAGGAGTCATTACATATAATGACACTATTTCCTCTTACTTTCTTACTTTGGGACTGGGACACTACTCAGTGTCCAAAAACCTTTGTGCTGCACTCAAACTAAATTCCTCTTTGAATTGAACAGAAAAAGAAGCAGGTATCTTTAAGCGTCTCTCTGCCTGTGTTTTGAGGAAAGCAGTACTTATTTCCGGGCATGGCTTCCACTCCTCCCTGCCTGTGACCCTGCTGATGCCCTTCTGCTTACGTACAGCAGCCTTTGGGTGAGAACAGGAAGAGGCGAATCAAGGAAGCAGCTGTTCTCTGACTCACAATCCTCTCTGGATTTCTCTATAAAAAACTAATAGGAAGATAACGCAGAGCAGAAGCATAATATTCCTTGAAGCTACCTCTACAGCTGCTACCAAGACTCACCAGCATGGTGGTAAAGATGGATGCAAGTGCACTCAAAGAAGTTTTGTCTTCGCAGATTGAGGGTCTCTTTCACTTTGGCTTGCACAATCTACAGGTCTGGACGGTTACAAATTCAGAGTCATCTGTATGAATGATCTATTAGAAGCTGCCTTAGTTTGGCTCTAGAGGTTTCCCTTCTATCCCTCCCTGAATAAAGACTTCCCAATATGGATTGATGGGAAATTTAACCTAACAATAGCTGGAGCGAAAATTCATTATGGATTTCTGCGTTCAGTGATCAAAGTGAAAGTCTGGTTTGGTAGCAATGCGTATTCATCTTATAAAGGAATGAATGGCCACACTTTACATAACAGAGAAATAAAATCTTGATTCTAGCATCTCAAGACTGAGCATGCAAGATAATGTTGGTAAGACTTTCATATTTACTGACATATTCTGTATTGCTCTGTCTAGCCATTGGTAGGCATTATCAAAAATTACTAGGGTAGGCTTTTACGTGGAGAGACAAATTCCTGAATGTTACATGTGCAGATAGCATGCTGTTTGTGCTTTCTTGTAAAATTTTCAAAATCTTCAATGAAGTGGTAAACATATGTGACTAAAAGCTAAGTCACAGAAATACTTGTTCTATGAAGGGCATGTAGGAGACATTAAGGAGTACACAAGTCTGGTTCCTGGAAATCCTTGAGGTGTGTTGCTTACCCACTGTACTGCAGAATTTTCCCAACACTTCCTTAAGAGGCTCCGCTTTTAATATTTTCAAAGTTTGTATTTAAGAACTACCTCTGTCTTAACTATTCAAATACAAATCCATTCATCAGTCTACTTGCTTCCCTGTTTAAGTGAGCATGTAGAGGCCACAATCTAACATCAACAGCTGTGAACAGTTTTCTCTCAAGACACCTATGAAAAATGTATAGACTTGAAGAATCATTCTTTTGCAAATTTAGAAAAATCTGTCCTTTTTCATTTTAGAAGAGACCAACTTGCACTGTATTCTTCTGGAGGCAGATTATCTGTTTCATAATTACTTCAGATGCTTATCCTATGAATGGGGCTGTAAGATATACTGAATTTCAGAGTAAACTTTTTTTTGTCTTTCATCTCACAGACGAACTAGACCATTTCTGTAGCAAATACTCTCAAGATATTTGTAAAATAGCCAGAAATCTGAGCCATATGTTCTGAAATGCTTAAAAACAGGACTGCAACTGTAATCTACAAAAATGGCTCAAGTTTTCTGGCCTGAGACCTGACCTTCTACTCAGGTTTTACTTGGAATTTTATCAGCAAATAGAGGTAGCTAGCAAGAGCTAAGACAGCAAAATGAATGTAAGCACTCCTACATTATCAGAGTCATAAACAACTGTGCTTTTACGTCTTCCTCTGCTAAGTTGTACCAAAAATTGACAAGCACATTCATTCACAACTGATCAATTCCCATGCAAATTCCTGAAAGCTTCTTAGACTTAATTCCTTCTCTCAGCTGCCATTTCCCTTGTGCTATTTTGAGAAAAAAAGCTATTAATGGCTCTCCTTCCTGGCTCATAGTTCCTTCCTTTCTTCCTGCCCTTACTGAGAAATTGTCTTCTGCGTGATCCTCTTGAAAACTAGAAACTCGTTCTTTGCATCATTTATGTATAAACTCAGATGCAGACTCACTTAGATTGAGGGATTTTAATGTTTCCTACCACTGCCACTTGTTATGTTCTTCTACAGCATAGCCCCGTAGTTCTCAAGTTTTACCTGCACTCTCCCTCTTTCCCATTTAACTCAAGATTTTTTTCATGGTCTAATACATTTTCATTAAAGGAATCCAGGAACTCCTTTCAGTGGGTCAATATGAAGAGAACTTCTAGAAAGCGCGTACTCGAACACAGGAACAAGCTAGTGAACAAAGACATTTAGTATAATAAATCTCTCCCACTTAATTTAGCAGCCTCTTTGGTAAAACTACATTTATTGTGCCTTCTTGCAAAATCTTTACATATATTCAATGAAATAATAAATGCATATGACTAATAAAAACAGTAACATTTCCGAGTACTTGCTGTTTTGAGCATACAGAATGGGATTTTTACATGTTGAGCACAAAGTTTGACACTCACATTTCAGATTTACTGTGTCTGATATGAAACTAGAAAAATGCAACCATAACTTACTTAAACATTTTCATGGACAGCATGTAAAATACATAGACCTCATTGGATCAGAGAAGTGCCATGTTCCACCATGACCCAGTGAAATAAAAAGCAGTGATACCTAGAGGATGCTGAAACTGGACACTTGCTACTTTGTTGCTTACAGTCATTAAAAGTCACCATGAACCTTTGGAAACCTTTACTCCCACTCGCTGTGTTTTTAAGCATGGATGTTAATAAATTTCATAATGTAGAAGACAGTGAAAAACCAAGTCTCTCTGTTCTGACATTTTTTAAACTGTATTTGAAACTCCCATGCTGGTAATTTCTGTAGACCTTTTTCCATATATTTTGCATGCAGTACAACTATAGGTAAAAAAAAGCCTTTCCTACAAGTTTAGTTGGTGAACTTAGATGACATTTTACATTTCAGTGTGAAAGCAGTCCTCGTTCATTACTTAAAACATTTATTTCCTTGATTAAACATCTCATGAATACATGACGCTAATTTTCTTTGGAACTTAGGCTTCTGAATGGAAAAGTCACTTTTGAAAAAGAGCTTAGATGCCCGACTTGGATATTTTTTGAAAATCATCCTTTGTCAGCTTTAGCATTAAAAAAACCCAGCACACATTCCTGGAATATTTCATCAAGTTCTGACTAACAGAGAATCAGAAATGTTCTAAAATGTACAATTACAAACAGGCATAAACTTTGAGACATTTTTGTGGTTTCAGAGAAAACTGACTTGAGTACATACGTCTGGAAAGTCCCACCAAGAAGCCACTTCTGTATTTTCAGGAAATTAAGCAAAAGGGCCTACTGCAATTTTTCTATTGTCCTCTGTTTATTTATTTTAAGCCACATAATAAGCAGAAATTTGTGATCATAGGTGCAGTATTTAGACCAAAAGACATTGTTTGAAGATAAAAGGATTGTTTATATAAACAACTGTAAT
>VYZV01031586.1:2871-22048 GCA_013401275.1 Pandion haliaetus | reverse complement strand
CCGAAAGTTTCTGAATTTCAGCAGTGCTTTCTGTTTAATGCCCCTGGCAATCCAGAAGCCAGGCTGTCTGCTTGGAAGATTTCAAGCAAAAGTAATGAAACTTCTTCTGATCTTGAGAAAACAGATCTGGAAGACTTGGAAACCAGACTTTTTGTAATGATAGTGATACCAGACAGAGACTTAGCGCTGCCAAACTGAAGTCTGATCATTCAGGATACTTAGACTCTCTCCCAGCTGACCCCTCAACAATAGTGCAAAGCTGTGAGACTTTGAATGAGGCCTAAGTTGCACAATTTGTGATCACGATGGAGAGATCACAAGTTAAAGCCTTGAACAGAAAGTATCCGTTTCATATCGTTGCTGTGCAATCTTTGCTACTTTGTGGTGAGGAAAATGGGAGTTCTGTAAGACTAACAGAAAATGGAAGGAAATGAGAATATTCTTCATATTGGCATAACAAGTACCACTTTAGTTCTGCCATATTTCTCCCACTGAAAGAATGATGTGCTTACATACTTCATACACTCACATGATATGCATAGTGTTTAATGTCCAGCAGCAGTTAATGACATTGTTCCTTTATTCAGCTGCTTCTTTGGTGTTATGAAAGCAGCTGTCTTCTGATAATGTAGGATGCTTCTTCATATTAATACCTTATACTTAGTTCTTGATTTCTGTTTTTAGAAAAAAGAGCCTAATATCTTACCTTACTAGAAGTAAAAGGTTGTAAAGAGTAGGCATTTTTGTAAGGTTTTAATTCTGAAAAATGTAAGCAGTGATGAGGATTTACAGCAGAACCATCCTGTCATACTCTACCCTGCTACTCCCACATACAGCGCAGTGCTGTGTGCAGTGTCATGTCCTCACCTCGCATAAGCCTCCAATCTGGTAAGATATGACAGCTGAGCTTGCACACACTATTATGCTTTACTGAAATATTAGGGTTTGTTTGTATAGTGACATGCTGATAAACTCTTAATTAGCTGCTGTTTACGAGTGTCTGCTTTTACAGTAGATCCTCATTCATTGGCCTCTGCCTATACTATGTCTCTATATGCCAAATATGGATTATATTGCAACTGGTATCTTCTTGTGTATGCATATACAAAGGATGATTAGCTGTAAAGCCTTCTCTGCGACATTTTGTATGGAAAACTACTTACAAAATATATTGGGTTGCACCAGACAGCTGCTTAAGTTCTGGAATGAATATCTGCTAACCATTTATATGCCAAGATTGTCATATCTGCTAACCATTTATATGCTGAGATTGTCATTCACAGTTACTTTGTAACTGTATCCAGACCACTAAAGCAAAAACATTATTTAGCAAGTAACATTTTTCTGATCCACAGTTGCGCTGGGACTAAATTGTATACACCAGCCTAACACAAGCATGTTATTATGCTTTTTCCTCACTTTACCAATCTTGGTGGTCTACCATGCCCTCACTCAAAATTTCAGATGTCTGTTTCTAATTGGATGCTTCCTTTTGTGATAATAAAGATGATTCATACAGTGTCCTAAACATTATATAGTTTTTTCAGAACACACTGGACACTTCTGCTTTAAGGCCACTCAGTGCTGTTCCATAATTATATACAGTTTTCTCAAAAGAGGGCTGGGAAAGGCTGTACTTTCCTGAGAACTGCGAATAACATGATCTCTAAGGATATCTATGTGAAAAAGTTATAAATATAATTTTGTTCTCTTTGCAGTGGAATCAGTGAAAGCATTTCTGACACAATTCCTTTTGTGACAGTACGTAATACTCTATGGTGTCTTCCCTCTTTCAAAGGAATGTGACTTTCTTTTAGAACACGTTCTTCTGTAAAGATGCTGAATAAAATTAGGCTGTACTTAGAAGCTCTTGGCGGCAGAGATACCTGTTACATTCTGTCTTTGAGCAGCAGTGAACACAGTGGGAATCTGTGCTTCTGCTGAAGTCCCTTATCACTCCCACAATAAAAACAACAGTGACTGTGCTGAGTAGATGTGACCTCCTCTTTTATTTATACTGCCTTGTTTTTATTTACACTCCTATTTAAATTTCTCTCCGCTTTAAGCTTCTCTGCCTTAGGTCATAATTTGTTTCCCCACCCTGTCTTTTAATTTGCATCCCAATCATAGTAAAGCTTGTGAAAGAGAACCCCATATAGAGAAATAAGAGAGAAACAGTGCAGTGTTTCACTACAACAAGGGAATTTTTCCCTCTTCAGATACCAAGAGGCTTTGTCTGTGAAACTAACGGGTGGCCTTATCTCTAAAAATTTGCAAACACACTGAACCCCTAATTCCCTGCCACTTTAGCCTTAACAAAGTAGAAAGAGTCACCAAATGATCCCTGTGGCTTCTGACTTAATTTATCTATCCAGTGATTCCTCTCAGCACTTGAAAGAACAGGTAAAAATAATACTCACCCCACCTTACCACCCACCTAAATTGCCCTTTTTTACCTCTGTGTAGCTTTTCCTTGTCTAATGGACATGGGAGTGATTGCAGAACTTCCTTAGTTTGGCTGCCAAACCCCCTTTTCTTGTGGGAGTTGGGAGACCTGCTAGTAAAGGTACCTTCTGCATATTCAAATTTAAAGGTCATTATCTGGCTTTGTGTTCAAGATGTGCAGTAAGCTTAGTGCTGCTAATACAGGATCCTTCTTTGAAGCTTTAGCCCAAAAAGACACCATTTCCATTTGGCAGCAGTATCTGATTCACATGTTCACTGAAGTCAGGCTTCCTCTTTTGAGAACTGGAGGAAACTAGATTTGTCATTTCAAATGTCAGCAGCCTTTTACATAGCAAAAAGAAAAAAAAAAAAACCATGGGAAGTAAAGCCAGTAGTTTCTGCTTCTATCGTAACAGTGGCAAGATCTCTGAAAACAGGAACAAGAACAGGTCTTGGGATATTTTAAGTGTGGTGCCAACTTAGTTTCAACCTGTATCTATTAAAAACTACAAGTCATCAGGAACATAAAACACTGTTGTTTACATTCCTTATTCTCCTCCCAGTGTCACATTATTCTCATTACACAGTTGGCTTTGCGAGCTCCAGCAAGGGACTGGCATCACCAAGGAGTATGGAAGGCTCTTTATACATACATACACACAAAGAGAAAAGGAATGTCTCCTCCCTAAAAAGTAACCTTACCTATTTCACTCAGTGTGAGATTGAAAACTGTAATGTACTCACCATTGACAAAATATGCTTTAAAAAGAACCAAAATTCAACACAGAACTGTCTCCTATAAACTATTTTGCAAACAACCTGAGGACATCATTATCATGTGGACAGAAAATCAGTTCTTGTCAGAATAAAGTTAATTACAAAATCTAAAGCAGTATTTATGTATTTAGAAGCACATCTGCTTAATGGCAATGCAAAGAAGTTCTGGGGGGGACAAGTTGTGACCTATTGTTTCTTAAAATGGGATCATTTGGCCTGTTCTCAGAAAATCTAGCTTGAATCAGGTCAGCAGCCTGGTGACTTCACCCATTACAATGACATTTTAGTGTATCCACCGTAAGAGACTGAACACGAGACAGACAGATGTGAAACTGAAGAATCAATAAAAATAAAATCTGTGGAAAATGTAGTCTGAAAGCAGCACTCAGAAAACCAAGGTGAATGAAATGTTTGTAGATATAGGAGTGCCACTTCTTTGACACAGGATGGCAGATGGGTAAAGGTGTGATTCACAAGCATTTACTGAACAGAGAATTAATCTCAATATTACAAGTGAATTTGTGCTGCAGAGGAAAGTCTGAGAGAGACCATATGGCTTTAAGTCATGAAAATAACAGGTTTGCTGCCTTTTGAAAAAAAAGTTGGCTTAGTGAGGTATGTGGTTTTGATGGCAGATTTAGAAAATGATTGGCATACTATAATGGATTGTAATTTTAAGAACCACCGAATTATCCTACATTGGTGGTACATGTCTTTTACTGTATGGGCTGAAGTCTCGGCCTGGCTTTAAATGTTTGTGTCTACTCTAAGTGCTCTTTTTTATATTCATTATTCATTTTTTTGCACAAAGGATATTTTTGTTTTGAAGAGATGTGTAAAATGTCATTCAATTTATCACTGAATTTAGCTTTATTTATTTGGGAGACAGTCTCTAAAAGCAATTTATTGCATTTGGAAATGTGAATAGTTAACAAGAAAATTCTGATAGTTTTGCAATTAATTTCTTTTGGATGCATAAGTCAATATTTGAAAAAAATGTCAGACAAATTTTGTCCAATTTTGGAGGTGAGATCACTTTCCTTCACAATACTTGAAAAAAGAAGGTGAGGGAAATCACTACTGTGATTATTCTAAATATGTTCAGTGTATACATAGGAAAAAAGATCTAAATTGCGTTCTGTTGAGTATTCATGGAAACTGGTGGTGACTGCTGTCAAACAGGAAACGCATGGCAGGGGACAGAACATGACGAAGTGGCTTCCAGGTGTCAAACCTCAGCTGCCCAAGTGAATTTACGCTGTATTTTGACTAGAGAACTACCAGACAAGTACATTTAGTCCCTTCCATGTAGAACACCCATGTTGCTTCCGTCTGCAGTAACAGTACCCAAAAACCGATGGAGCCCCAGTTTTGAAGGGGGCCCCGTGTCAGCTGGCTAACCCGTGGTGGACCCACAGGCAGCAGCATCGTGTGGAAGAGGGGAGGTAGAAGGGTACAGCGTTCAGCACTCCCCTGCCAGACGGCATTGCTGGTCCCTGTGCTGCTACGTTTCCTGCTCAGCTAGGACCCCGTCTTTCCTAACCATCCCTACACTAGCAACAGACCTGAGCAAATTACATGTGTGAAGTCCACCTTTAAGCAGAATCCCTGCAGCAATAGAGACATAACTTGTGACGCACCTTCTCAGTAATTCACCCGAAAGCAGACCAACCAGCTGAGGAAGAGAAATGAGCAACAGTAATTCCCCTCAGAACATTTGCATCCTCTTCCCAGTACTTCCTCATGTTCCTCATTGCCATCTTATTTTTCTGAATATAGAACTTCAAATATATGCATGCAAAATTCAATTCTTTATTACACACCTTCTTCTGTGATTTTTTCCTACTATCCTTTTTCTGCTTTAGCAAGAATCTTTCCTTGTTCCTTGAACATGGGACTAATCAGAGCCCCTTTTTCCAGGAGTAACAAGGAAAAATAAATCTGAAGTACTTCCCAGAAATTTTGGCATTTCCAGGATGATCTTCAGTCTTCTGTGTAGCTCTGAAGAACCTTCATCTAGTTTCTCAAAATCTCTTTTGACCACTTCTATAAATCTACTAGGGGTACCAACTTGAGAGCATAACAGCAGTCCTAAGTGGCCCTAAATTACCTTCAGAAAATACCGTAGATGCCTCTCTTCCATTTACGTGCCTGATTAAGTGCTTATTTGCTATGTAGAGCAAAGCTCTCGCTTTGAAAGTTCTGTTTACTTAACAATTATCTTTTTGAACTAGAGCAATGCTAGAGGTTTCTACTCCGGTATTTCCAAATCCCTCCTTGGCACGGTTAATCAATCCAAAAGCCTTTTTCTTCTTTAAATAGAAGACTGGATTTATGAAGGCCACAAATCAGGTTTCTTTACTTGATGTTATAGTTAGTTTGAGTAGTCTCTGAATTTCTCATCTGTGGTATGAAGACACTGACCCTCAGGCCAGCTTAGCAGTTCTGCACTATTCTAGTGAGACAAAACAGTTTTAACTGCTGATAGGCTTTATGTAAAGAGAATTCCCAGGTGGTCAGAGAGTAGCTTCAGTGGCTACAACATCGTCAGCTTTCCCTTTTCCAAAGACTTGGCATAAACAGCTCTCTGGCGGAAAGTGTGTGTGTTCCTGTTGGACTCATCTCTGCCTGAAATGTGGTGTTCAAGTAGTGGTCCTTTAACTTCTCTGAATAAAGAGTTTTTTCTTTGTCTACTCTTTGTTCTTTGCCAGAATCACTTCATTTGAAGGAGAATGGGACCTGTGACCTTCTGGTAGGACTGGGTTGTATTCTAGCCCCAAAATTTAGTAAACACAAAGATTTTTTTTTAGCTCTTAAGCTACCTTCTCTTCCTTGTGATCTCAGGCATGTTTCAGTATTAGCCAATATACAAGACACAATATGTATATTTTCATTCTTCCAAAAATAGCCTAGTATTAAATAACCATAAATCAGTTAGAGACTGATCTCAGCTGAGATCACAACTCAAAATTCCAAAACTCAGAGCAGAACCCAATGTTTGAATCTCTTCTATCCAAAATGATATAAATCCCTTGTGAATGTGGCTAAAGTACTGCAACATAGAAAGCTTCATTTTTTTTTTCTGTCTCTGCTTAGCTGTTTTCATGGCCTCAGTCTCATCACTTTATCTTTCTCACACTCAATCTCTCCAGCTATAAAATGGTGTTAAACTTCACTTCTCTGTAAAGTATTATGAGATAAACTGGTGAAATGTTTCTGTAGTACCTGAGTTTTCTTATAGTGAATGTGATCAGTACTTGATCTTGAAAACATATTACCCTAAAGATTGCACTGAATATAACTAAAAGACTTTGTTCACAGATGTTGGTTTAAATAAACAACCTCCTCTGGACTCAGCCTAATGACTATTCCAAGCTATTATTTAGGTATTAAGGCAACAGATTTTTAAAGCTGGATATTTTGTAAGCTTGAGATATGTACAATATTTATTCATCAAGGTAAGAAGTAGGATGCCAACCGTACAAGAAAAGAAGAAACTTTTTTGATGTGCCATTCATCATAGGCACAAAAATAAAGCATTTTTGTGGGTGTCAAAACTGGCTGGACCGCATTTGTTGCCCTCCCAGTAATTACCCATTCATGAGTGACAGACATACTTGCCAGCTAATGTATGGCATGGAGGAATAGTCTATCTGATGAGTTCCAGCAAAATGGATACCCCTGTTCACCTTTAGTCTGTGATCTGGCATATAAATGAAATGTCAGAGCAGTTAAAAGGTTTCCACATTTGATATGTATGTTTGTAGGATTTAGATTGGAATTTGTCAAGTAATGCATTTTTTAATCAAAAAGTACCTCCACTTTAAAAGGCAACATGCAGTTCTGGCAGATGCCTCTCAACACAGGACAGTGAATGAATCCTTTGCTGCTTTGCACATGCAGTCATTGCCAATTATGTAAATAGGGTAGATAAACCAAAGAATCTGAGACTTGGCAGTGCTCTTTACTAGGATAAATAATTCAACAAGTATAGAAATAACAAACCTTGGAAAATTAGGCTTACTTTTCAAAAAATACCATATTTGCAGTGAACTCAGTTACCCAGTCCTTGCATCATCTTGCCTTACAAATTGGCCACACAGTCATGCTGACCTAAATTACTGGTTTGTAACTGGACACAACCTTTGAAAAGTTTCTGATTTAGGACTGAACTTTTTATGACCTGCATAGAAAACTTCTATTTGATAATAAAAGCCACAATTTCAGCTGATGAGTTTTGTTCAGATGGAGGCAACAATTGATTTGGGAATTCAATTTACATGGAGGTCATTCAGGAAAGTATTTTACAAATAGGACAATTATAGAATGCTTTTGTGTAACTAAAGAGTTAAATTGTGAGGGCTCAGCAGTTAAATCTGGCCCTAAAAAGCATTTAAAACATTTTCTGAACTTTTTCTTTTGGATTTCCTGTCCTTTCATGCTATATGAGATGCATAAGAAGTCCTTCACCTAGCATTTCTGTGCAAACACAAGGTCACCAGCCTAATTGCTCAAACTGGTTGGTAAGAATGGGTTTTGTCCCAGTGATAAATTAGTGATTTGCTAAATAAAACCATTCTGTGCTGCAGATTTACTTGCCAATGCTGGGTTTATGTATGTGGACAACAAACCTGAAAACATGGATTTTGTTGTAGCAAGACAAATCTGGATTTGAACATGTCCAGTTTATAACCTGCCAGCTAGGTCCAGGCAAGCTGACTGTAGGTAATACATACTCTCTGCCTGCAAAGTAGGGGTGCAATGGGTGGGAATTACTTTCCTTATAGCTTTTCTTCAGGATGCTTTCTCAGGATGGTATAGAGAGTCATTAAGATCACAAATCTGCTCAGCAGAGTAAAGGTGACTCATATAAGCAACAGTTTGCTGAATCTTCCATTTTTAAAGTTGAAGGGCTTCACTCATTGTTCTTCTTGCACAGCAATTGCACAAATGCAAGCCTAAACTGGGTATAAAATGCTCCTAGATGTGGAGATGTTATTTCACGCTCTTTGCACTCAGTTAGTTCAAGTGTAAATCATTACTCAAGATAAAGAGCAATGGCAAACCGGACTTCAAGAAGAAAAGTCAGGGCAAGTACTGTTCTGTTTATATTACATGCTCTGTGGGATAAAACGTGCAAATTCACACACAAACAAGGCATTTTTTACAGTTACTTATTTTGCTGCTTCATTATTTGTCATGTTGCTTTGGGCCAAAGGTTCTATTAATTAGGGTTTAGAAAGAATTTTATATTTATGAAAAAAGAAAAGGAACGTATTTGAAATCAGTTGCTAGCGCTAACTTTGCTTTAGGAAGATCCTGTTTTGAAAAATTTTGAACATGTTCGCTTCATTAATTTTTCATTAGTAGCATCATTTCTGAGTTGTAAGTGCTCCTGGTAGTCAGTACACAAGTCAGAACTTGGTTTCTTCTCTTTAATTGACTTAAAAAATAGGTAGAAGGAAATCATGTTTTACAGTATCAAAGGATCATCATAAAAGCTTCATTATTGAAAATAACTTCTATCTCCACTATGCCTTTTGCATAAAAACTTCAAGGGAATTCTAAGGGACTGTACAAATATTCTAAATTAAATCTTACAACCCTAGCATGAAATACTGATACCAGTGTGGGTACAGGGGTACAGAAAGAACACTATGAGACACTAGGTTCACTGCTCATTGTTGTCACTAAAGCACCCAGGAATGAGAAGAAAATCGTTTGAAGAGTGCCTTGTATCTGGACATCAAGGAAGGTGCCGAGTCCAGCTTAGCTGGATTCAAGCTTCCAGCCTTTTCAAAGTTGTAACTCTATGCATCTCAGGAACCATTTTCAGTGCTGGAAATCTTTTGTCATAGGTCAGTGATGCATGTTTTGCATTTGTCTATTACTATAATTATTATTATTCGTTATTATTTCCTTCACGTGCAAAATACCAGTTTCTGAGTACCAAGAATACCTAAATGTTTTTGGTCCCAGACCTGAGAAAAGTTGGGTTACTGGACAAAAGCTAACCTGTACTGACTTACAGCAGTGTGGAATTGCATCGGTTACTGTGGTTACAGAATTACCAAAACCTAGCTTGGTTCTTTGACTTTTGTCAGACAAAAGTACTGTTGTGAGTTTCTGGTTAGAACTAAGCCTGTTACCAGCAGCAGTTTTTGTACGATGTATTTCCTGAACCCTTAAAAATAATGCTAAGTGTTAATACATTAGCAGCCAAATGCTGCTCTTTAGGAAAGAACAGTAACTAAGCTGGAGACTCTGGCAGGTATCAGAGTAAGAAAAACTTTTCTCTCTGTATTTATTTTATTGTGGGGCAATGTGATTGTAAAGCTCCATTTCAGAAATACATAATTGGCCAGGCAATAGTTGACAACATATTTGTGTTCAGTTATAAAATATGACTGTCTGTGCTCTGAAACTCTAAAATGGCTTTTCTTTTTTTGATATATTACCGGCCTGAAATTGTTTTCATTCATGAATAAAATCAGTTAACCTATTTTCCATCCTTTAACCAGAACTAAGCACTTCCTGAAACTCTTGGTAACTGTGCTACCTTCAGTGCTTTATTACCTGTGCCTAAGTGGGGAGGGCTGCTATTCCAAACTTGATACAATTACATGGATTCTCTTTTCCTCAGCACTAAAAATAGGCTAATTCAGGTTAACAGTGAGCATAAACTCTCCACAGCATACGAACTCCATCATTGAGCTTGTCTAAATCTACCTTAAGTGGGCTAATTTGGACATTCCTATCCTCATTGTAAAAAATACAGTCAACACAGCCCCCTCTATTATGGCAAACCTGTAGATAAAGCTTTTGCATTGTCCTTAAGGTAATTTTCTCTTTGTATGAAGGTGTCTTATGAAGTTACTTACTTAGAAGTTACTTACAACATTCCTCTCCATCTTCTACTGTGTATATACTGTGTGTGTGTACAGAAACACATGCATACGTTGAGATGAAAACTGGTAAATATGCACAGATATGCAATCTGCAAATGGCTCCCTAAATTTGTAACGCTTCAGTCTTAACAGTACAACCAGTCTGACTGATCCTTGCTAGTAAGCAGAAGTTCCAGAATAACAGTATGACACATAAGCAGAGTTATTCCCTGCTTGCTGCATGAAATGTGGATTTAAAACTTAGAAAATATTTACTGTATATATTAATATACTCAAATGTAGTTAGTCTTTTATACAGCAAGACAATTGTTAATTAAATGATCAGGTTTCTGTTAATTTAACATGTAATGTTTGCATGATAAGGTGTTACGCATTTCATTGACATTCTTATACTTAGCCAGAGAATATGCCACACAGAATTAATGAAAGAAATTATATGACTGTCTTTGTAGTGTTTATTCGCTGTATTATCACCATATGATTTAATTATTCTCATCAGTGTAGGTCTGACTGTCATTACACTCATGCAGAGGAAGGGCAAACCTTCGGAACTATAATGGTAATACTTGAACCACTTTCCATGAAATTATAGACAATATTTAAATTTCCCTACAAACTTAGAATATTTTCAGCCTGGGAAGACATTTGTTACTTCAGGTTTTCATGGCTTGGGGTTTGCTTATATTCCTAGTGAGTAAAGTTATTTCTAAGTTATTTGAGTTCCTTTAAAAATTAGACTTTCGCATGCATATAGATTTGTTCTTGAATGTCTAGTAAACAGCTTTAATTTGAAAACTAAAAATTGGCAATTTATTAGACTGCTCTAGAGCACAGTATAGCTCCCTGCACTGATCAGAGCTACTCATATTGTTTTTACTGAAGTAAGGAGGTGCAAATTCCAGCTTGTATACAAGCACCTTTCTTAGAGGGCTAAATGACAGATACTTGCCCTTTCACGGACTTGAACTCATCTGCAACCAGTAACACAGAAGTGATAAAAATCTGAGTAGTGAAAGTGTATTTGCTTAGATTTCCAATGGTTTGTTTGAGAGCTGATCTTGATCTTGTTGAATTTGCTGGTAAAATCCATGTAAACATCAGCTGGATATTTAATCCTTTTGTGGACTAAAATGTTCTTGCCCATAAGTGGAGATGTCAGCTATTGGCCCACCTGAAAAAGAGTTCTGTGTAACAATATATTAACAACCTGAGTCTCAATTAGATGGCTCCTTCGATATTCATACTTGTGGCTTAGAGGAGGGGGAGGCTGTCCGTCACAAGATACAGTAGCCAATTATTGCTTTATACTTACTAAATAATTCACTAAAAAATGAATAGTGGAAGTGTGCTTAATGCTTTGCTCAGTTCTGAAAGTTTGATTAAAATGTGTGACTGAACCAAGCAGAAGCTTGGCACTAAATCTGCTTCTTAGTACTGGCACTAGATATGGCTTTTCTAAGAGGAAGAAGCTCAAAAGAGCGGGAGTATTTTCATTTTAAAATTGGCAGTTGTGATTGCCTGGGGGGTGGACAGAGGTAGAAACTATTTTATTGAGCAGATGAGAATTCTGAACACAGCAGGAAACATAATCAACAAAGTTTTCAAAAAATGCCAGCACTGATATTAAACATGCGTGCCTCACCCCATTTGAGTAATAAGAATACTGCGAGTTAAATTTACTTCTCATAGTGGGGAAAAACACATCCCATGCAGATGTGATAATGTACCAGAACAATGAGAAAACCTGGAGGGCAAACACTGTGCTGTTCACAGTGCAGCTGACCCGTGCTGTGCTACCAGCCAGTCAGGTTCCATGGCCCCTTCATCCTCCATCCTGCACTCCTGTGCCAAATTGAATCCCAAGGAAAAGACTGGCAGCAATGTCTCCGTGCTGCACGACTCCCAAGCTGAAGTTGTAGCTCATGAGAACGAGTTGCAATGGTATCAACTATTTAAGCACTATTTGAAAGCTAAAACCACGAATTCTAGGTTGTTTCATACCTCCTGCTCACTTTTCCTTCCTGCTCCCAGGGGAAACTGCATCAAAGGGTCTTCCCCTGTGTTTCACAATCCTTATTTCATAATCCAAGAGAGTTTAGGGTACTGTAAACGGTTACAGTCAGTGGGAAAATATCTCATCAGTCCCTCCATAACTGCATGGTCCATTTTCTAGAGCTTGCCTGGCCCAGCTCGCTAAACATGGCAACTCCGACCACTTCCCCTGGGCAAGCTCAGCACGGCCTCGTGCATGTGTCCCGTCAGCAGGGAGCTTACCCTGACCCAAGGGCTCTCGCAAGGACAATGTGGTTTTACTACTGAATCTTTGCCAGGATCAAAAGAAAAATTATGTTGCTTAAAGCATCCCTCTTGGTGCCACAGGCAAGCAGACCATCCTGCACAGTAAGAAACACCCCCATGCTCTCTTGTCCTTCTCTCCATAGACTCTATATTAAGCTATAATTGGAGGGGACTGGAGGCACAGCCTTTCCTTGAGTAAGAAGACAACGTTGTTATGCAGTAGTCCTTAGTGATTTATCACTCTTTAAACAGAAATATGGGGAAAGCAACCATCAGAAAGTTCAGCCAGGACAACATACTTCCAGTTGCATCTCCCTGTGCTTGGCAGATGACAAAGGCATTGAACATCAATAATTAGACCATATGGACTAAATTTTTTACCCACTCCACTCCCAGCTCCATACTTTTTCTTGTGGCAAAGTATGGTTTTGGCATTTGATCTGTTCCAGTCACCCCTCCCATCCCTTTGATTAAATTAGTTGCATATGTAGATTTGGTTTTGTGTGTTTTCTAACCTCAGATAGCATCTAATACTGCATTTCAAAGGAGGAAGAAGAATGGGCATACCTTACTTTTTATCAGTGTGTTTCACTGCCAGCTTCTCACAGACCATAGCATTGGTCTCCTCAGACTTCTCGGGTTTTTTGCCTCTTTTTCACATATCTTGAATACCTTTTTGTGTGTTGGTTTCTGGTAGCTCACCCTCCTCTGTGGAAAATACAAGGATTGTAAATGAAAAAAAAAAAAAAACCCAACCCAAAAAAAACTGAAAAAAAATACAAATGACATTAAGAAAATAGCAACAGGCAAATGTGATCCCACACCATTTCCTAACTTGTGGTGTATGAGGAGGCAGTGATGGACTTCATGCTGTGAGTGTTTTATAACTATACTAAAAAAATAGCATTTTATTGTAGGGTTGTTTCAGACCTCAAAAGCCTAATGATGGTCATGCCAAAATAGCACAACATGGAAGTGGTAAAATAAACCCCAAGCAGATGCCTCATAGGAATACTCTGCACTGTATGATTGCATGGCTTTACTGGAGATGGTTTTCTCATGCAAATAGTCTGATAGAAGTCTAAGGGACCATCACTGTACCTGCCAACCTTAGTGGACATTTCTGTTCACCTCTGTGAAGATATAATTCCTCTTTCTGATTGTTAGGAACTTATTCATTCACGTATTTTTTCATTACAAAACCTGACAGATTTATCTATCATACTAAATATACTAAATCAGTAATATATTGCAAAGGAAGTGTGCCTAAAGTAGAAATTAAGATCTTCAGTGAAACCATTATGAAAATGACAAAATTTTGTAGCTTTTTCAGGAGCATTGCTCCAATTTTCACCAATTCTAGTTTTCACGTAGAGTTAGTGGCCACATTTGTTTGGACGAAAGGATGTGTAGTACACATAGAAGAATGATTCACAGCAGAAAAGGGCAGAAAAAGAAGAAAGAGAAAAAATCTAAAACTGTGAAATGGATGAGAAGGGAAGAACAGAATACGAAATCAGAAGAGTATGAAGCCAAGTCAGGGACAGTTTTGAAATCTAGAAAGAGAGCTTTCAAGTGGATACAAAGAGGAGTAGAAGAAGTCATATCCTGTATAGGGGATCTCTCCTTAAAATATTTTTTGCAGACAAGCCGATCAGAAAAGGGATTTTATTTTAAATGCTGATCACATTTTGTACGGTGCAGCCTGAGGACCATGATTTATGTAAAGAGCCTCCACATGAGTAACTAACTATACACTTACTCAGTCTCATGTTAAAAAAGTAATATTAAAAATAAAGAGAATTATTTGAAGCTAGAGAAAAATACTCCAGCTCAGTTCATCACATTGGCTGATGAATATTGACTCTCCTGCCTTTTGTGTATTGCCTGATACCAGCTACTGCTTTTTCCAGCTGGTGGTTATTCAGTCAGCAATAAGAAGAGAGAGCATCATTTCTATTATCTGGGTGGTAGTTATGTCATAGTAACAAACTTGCTCAAAAAGATACAGTGATTCATCCAAAATCATGGAATGGGGTATCCTGATCAATCTAAAGGTGGCACAGAAAAGGCTTCTGAGTCTCTGTGGGTTTTCAGATAAAGTAAGATTTATTTGCAATCATACAGCAAAAGAAACGTTCTCAGAACTGTTTCTCAGAATAGCAGGATGACTTCTTCAGCAATCCTGTGAGTAACTTGAGAGCAGCATATATTGTGTGTTTCTGTATACCATGAGAGCATTTTAATCATAAATGTATATAATTTTACATCAGCTTTTTTTGCATCTGATTTTTTTCATTTACGATAGCTTGACTTGCCTAAGAAATTTGCTGTGGTCTACAGTGTTTGAAGAATCTTTGTGGGATTTGGAAACAACAGCATGGACCAACTCTCGGACTTCACGTTTCC
This sequence comes from Pandion haliaetus, assembly GCA_013401275.1. NCBI lineage: Eukaryota > Metazoa > Chordata > Aves > Accipitriformes > Pandionidae > Pandion > Pandion haliaetus. The sequence goes on along the minus strand of VYZV01031586.1, from coordinate 7,211 downwards.
TTGCCTTATCTTTGAGCAAATGACAAAAGCCTGGGGAAAACTAAGTGGTAGATTTGAAAATGAAAGATCTGGGAGCTACAGCAAGGCAGCTGAACCACAAGCGAATCATTCTCAGAAGATTCATTAAGATGCTGGCAAAGCTCCTTCCATGTGTTTCATTTAATATAAGTAATCACCATCCAGTAGCTAGCATATATATAAGCAGTGAAATATGGTCATGGCCAACACAGGAGATAGTAATGGTCTGACAGTTTGGGGTAATCCCAAAGCAAATGTCAGCTGCTCACCAATCTTGAAAGCCATTGATTATGACTCTGTTACTAATAGAAAATAAAATAAAAATCAACAGCATTGACATTATTGGAGGAAGGAAGAAGAGTTATGGAAAGATTGAAGGACAAAGGAAAAACACCCTGATCTAGCTGAACCTAGCTGAATGCACTTTTTAGTGTTCAGAGGATTAGTAGTGGCAAGAGGCTGCTCCTTTTACATTCCCCAAGTCTTGAAGTTGTTGGTCCCAAGGTCAGGTCACTTCAGGGCTGCCTTAACTTATAACTCAATCACAAGATCAAGAGAGTGTTTTGTCAGCAAATTATTGCAAAACTATACATTCCCAGTAACAATCTCTTTCCTCCGGAAATGTCCCTTGCACTGCTGGGCTGGCAGAAGAAGGTATCAAAGAGCATGTTTTCTGTAATCTAGAAGAATATGTTTTCTTTATATTTCATATACACTTATGTCTGCCATAAGCTAATGTTTCTCCAGTAATATAATTTTACATTCTCACACCAGGCAGAAATTTGATGCCAAACCTTTTGTAAGCCATACAAAACACAATAACATTTCTAAAAGCAAAATTGAAAATGTACATGTAAAGATATGCATATTTGGCAGTCTGAATATTTGTAACATTTGTTGGAAAAGTAATACAGTGGAGGACAGAAAATTCCTGCCAGTAGGATTCATATGACATAGCACTTGAAAACACATACAGGAATAGTAGGCCATACACAATTATTGCCTGAAAGTCTAGTTGGCTGTTACAGTCAATGTTAACTACATAAATGCTGAACTCATAAAAACGAGCAAAAACTTATTGCTGGGTATTTTATTCAAGTTCTCCACTACAAAATACAGAAGCTGATCTTTGAAAGGTTGTAAGTACTAAGAGATTTAGCTCCAGACCAAGGAAAATGCCCTCCTTTGTTCTTTCTACTATGTCTTTGTCCCAGTTTGTCTATTCCTGGACTTTTGAAAACTTTTTAACAAATACCATTTATCCTAGTGGACCATTAACACCATGAAACACACCAAAGCAAAATCTTTCTGATGGTTTCAGAAGATCAGGGGACACGTGCTGAATGACTGTTTCGCTTGATGACTCCTCATTCCTGAAGATAAAGATACTTCCTTTTTGTGTTTTGAAACCTGAACTGTGGTTATAGGAGTGCTGCTCAAATGGTATTTGCTGTTTTAATAGAGGTAATTACTACGTTCATTCAGGAGGGCGTATCAGCAAAGAGATGGTATCTCGAGACTTCACTGACAGGAATCTAAAAAGATAAGAGTCCATAGAACATCCTCAAAATGTATTTTCCCCTTTGCAGGTCTCCCTGTAGTCTATATCCTGTGAACAGCAAGTTTCTTTCTAGTCAAGTGACTGAAAAAACAAAGATTATTTGCTTTATTATTAGTTTATTAACAATTGCTGTTGCACACTAGGTGGATTTGAGTTCTCTATAAAATACATGTCAATCAGCTGCTCTCTCCATTGACTTCCAAGAAAGTTTTGCTCTTTGATTTTCTCCTGGGGCTTTTAAAATTTCTTAATTTCCCAAAATGCTTTACCAATCCACTTTTAGTAAGCCCACTCTTATTGTTCTAAATTGATTCATAGACAGTCAAGCCAAATAACTGTTCCCAGCAATCTCAGATACACAGCATTTTCAGGTATGTGTTTTCTAGTAACAGTGGGAGAATAATGTGTGGTTAACACATTAGACTGAAATCAAGAGATCTGGAATCAATTCATGCTCTTACCACAGAGACTCAGTGCAACCTTGGGCGAATCACAGCAGGAAAAAATATACAACACACATCTTCAGGCATATGATCTAGGTGCCTCACTTACAGTCTAGTCTCCCTTTCCATCTCCAGGCAAGGGACAGATAATAGTTGTAGGTGCCCCCCATTTCTGTCTGCAAACACTATTGGACTTCCACTTTTTATTGGGTTATTCTTCTCTGTGTGCACACTCAATGGCTATTGCAATGAAGCCCAGATCATTGAGCCCCGCAGACACACTGACACCAGCGGCATCGAAGCCTGCCAAGTAGGTATAATATCATGGAAGGAAAATAGCTGAAAAGGTTTATTAATTTATAAATGCTTCATTTTTCAGGAACAACTGAGATACGTGTTCATGCATATGTATGCATATCTGTGCACACACATGTGTATGTGTGCATGGCTATATGTGCGTGTGTGTCTGAGTGTGTTTGTGTATGAAAGCTTAAAAACAAGCACACTTCACAGACATTTAGGAGAAGATTGATTTAGCAATGGAAGAATTCTACCAAAAACCCAGAGCACATTTCCAACCATGTGTTCTGCATTGTACTTGTCTGCATTTCCCATCTAGAATGAATAACTGGAAACTAACTCTGTCAGTACCCCAGATCACAAGAGGAGCAGGATGCTTCTTGACTACCACACATTTCATAAAGGAGAAAAGGCTGTTTGCTGCAGTGTAAGTCAGATCAGGCTGAAGAGAAGCAATTCTGTCTCTTCCTCCCACACACAGACAATTTACACCTGCACGATTCAGCTGTGCTGAAGCATTTTAATCAATCTCAGAAAATCAAGAAGAGGGTTTAAAATCCCTTTCTCCTCTTATACAGATCAGAGATGTAGGAATGTCATCTCATACGTGTTGCAGCTTGTGTGTACAATGGAAAGAATTAAAATAGTTTCTAAAACCTGACTAATTTTTTTTGTATATTTGTGAATTGGATTTAGTCATTACATTAACTGAACACTGCTCTTTGTACAGCAAATACATGTACTTTGTTATTTACAGTGGAAGTTTTTTGTGTTTTTTTTTTAATCTTTACAGAATGTGGAGGCTAAGAGGAAATATGTAAAGCATTACTATTATCCATGATTCATTGACAACAGGGCAGTTTTTGTCCATACTTCTTCAGAAATGGTGTTTCCTACAATAGTGCCAACTAAGAATAAGAGCCCATTTTTCTAAGCACTATGGAAACAGAATAATCTTAAAACTAGCCCTACCTCAAACAGTTTACAATCTAAGAAATGAGAGAAAGCAGATAGTAGGTGGTAGTTTAGTCTTTATGTCTTGCCTTGTATACCGAAACTGTAAAGAATTATATAAATCGTTGCTAGTTCTGATGCAGCTTTGTGATTTGCAGCTTAAACTGAAACAGTAAGTATGGTTTCTGCCTTACTGTTCCGAGATGTATTTGAATTTCTGGATCTGAATGAACCTGACAACCTTCTTTCTCACAAAGGTTTTTATTTTTACTGCAGAGTTTTTATTCAAAATTGGATGAAAGGGGAGACAAGCTGTAGGTTTTCTGATGCCTTCTAATCTGAGTTCTAAATCAAACAAAGCATCAAATTTAATTATATTTCTTTATACTTAATCCAAATATTAATATTGTTTATTTGCCCTTAATTGTTCTGAAGGAACTGCAGGAGCAGTGGTCTCCATGTCACCTCACAAAGTGCAGATGTTTCTCATCAAATGTTGAAAGAAAAGCATCAAGCTGGAGAGAGGTGGCTAGTGGAGTTCCTCAAGTGCTGCTCTTGGGATCAGTCTTATTTTCGTCTGGATTAATGTAGATGTCACAGAAAACATCTGTGGTTATGAGATGGGCTGACAAAGCAAAGGGATCACAACAGAGGAGGATATCGCACTAGAAAAACTGGATAACTTAGAGGACTGGAGTAACAGAAGTGAACTGAAATTCAAAGGCCAAAATCAAGCATTTAGAAACTAAGAACAAAAGTTTTACTATAAAATCTGAGCTCCTCAGCTAGAAACAACTCAGGAGGAGAATGACATGTATACATTAACTGGATACAAAACTATTTGAGCTACCAATCTGCTATAAACAAAGAAAAAGAGAAATGCATTCATAGGCTATATCAGAGACATGGAAGGATTAATACCATTAGTGCAGAGCCCTGGCAATACCTCATCTGAACTGTTCTGCACAATTCCTGTGTTTCATGTTCAAGAAGGGTGAATTCAAGCTAAAGCAGTTGCAGAGATGCGCTACTCAACTGGTCGTGGAAATGGAGAGCCTGGCATA
>VYZV01031585.1:0-16863 GCA_013401275.1 Pandion haliaetus | reverse complement strand
AGCCCACGGAAAGGACTCAAGTAGAAGTTGGTGAAGGACTGTCTCCCGTGGGAGGGACCCCACGGTGGAGCAGGGGACGAGTGAGGAATCCTTGCCCTGAAGAGGAAGGAGCGGCAGAGACAAGGTATGATGGACTGATCACAACCCCTCTTTCCCTGTGCCGCAAGTTGAGCCGGGAGGGAGAGGGGGTCAGGGGAAGGTGTTGTAAGGTTTGGATTTGCTTCTTAATATCCTTGTTTTTATTTGATTTGTAGTTAATTAAATTGATTTTGTTTCTTCCCCAAGTTGAGCCTGTCTTTTGCCCGTGACCATAAGTGGGGAGTGATCCCTCCCAGTCCTTGTCTCGACCCCCGAGCCTGCCTTTGGATTTTCTCCTCATCCCAATGTGGCCTGGCGAGGGGGTGGGGAGTGAGCGAGCGGCTGCGTGGTGCTTTGTTACCAGCTGGGCTGAAACCACGACAGCCTGAAGATGCGCTCCTAAGAGGACTGGTAACAGTTTGGGATTCTTCCTGCTACCTTTTTCTCGAATCCATTTCTCCTCACTTCTAAAACCTGAAGTTCCTTCCATGTCTTACAGGGATAGAACTGCAACAGCATTAGCCCTGTCAGCTGCTTTCCCCAGATCCAAGTTGCCTTCATGTCCTCAGGCACAGATTTATTGCTTCAGGGGACAAATCCATAAATGAAGCTTCAGATCTCAAAATTGAGAATTTAATATTTTCAAATTATCTGAAAAGTGGTCAGGAACAATAACATGAGGAGAAAGGATGATTACTGTATACATCAGTGGATGATTCCTGTATACATCAATGGATACTTTATTGCTTTAAAAGTAAAAGCTGAGAATGTGGGGCATACACAATCACATATTTAACAAAGGAACTTGAACTTTGATTTTACTATGAATTTCCACTAAGTCTTCACTACACACTGCTCTGACATTTAATTAAATTTAAATTTATTTACCATGAGATATGTAGAAAGCATATGTCCTCTAATTAACAATAGTTCTGACAAGTTCATAGTATCTCCTTTGTTAGAGCAGTATTTCTGTTTTTTCCATACAGAAATATTCTCTCAGGGCTCCTTATAGCAGGAGTGTTTTGGTGCATGGACTCATCCTGCAAATGTTGACAAAGTACTAACATAACATTTCAATAGTATTAAAACCTGCTCAAATTTACTTGCCAACTTGTGCCCTATTTGCAAGTAAAATATGCCTGCCTTCCTAATCATCTGCTGCTTTAACTGATCATTTCCCATTCATTTAATAATATATGCCAAGTGCCTTCCAAACATGTTTTATCCTTAGACTGTCTCATCATCATTATATTGTGTGGTAGCAGTGCCAATCTCAAAAGAAACGAACAACATAAGGAACACAAATGTCTAGGTGGTAGGTCACTTTATAAAAATACAAAATGTGAGTAGTAAGGCCTATCTAAAAAACACTAATGCATTTTTTAAAAATGAACAAAAATGGAAAGCAGCTGGAGAAGCATTTGGGGAATTTTGATCAATCAAGGAGTTTTTTAAGCAATACCTATTATTTGTGAATTGCAGAATTTGAGGTATGTTACTATAGTGATGACACTGGAAAAGTATCAGTTTCTAAAATACTAATTGGAAAATAATAATCTTGATTCTATAGAAATAAGTGTGTATTACACCAGTCAAGAAGGAATGGCTAGTTTTGATTGGAGTGCCAAAATAGGTACAGTTATCTAAGGGAAGAAAAAGATGTATTTGTGTTTGCAAGCTTTATGTGAGTCAACTTTAATTTTTTGAGTAAAAATATTGCCATTGTTATTTGAGAGAGATTTAGATAATCTAACAATAGGACCACAATTTAGCACAATCTTCCCCAAACAGCTTCTGAGATCAGTTTGTGAAAAAATGTTCAAGTTGTATTTGGGACAAAATATATTTTTAATATCCTTGGAACAGTGCAGCTGAGTAGTAGAAAAGGCATGACATAATTGAAAAAAACAATAATTAAAGACAAAAGAAAATAATAGACTAATAGAAATTAGGTCAATCATTTCAATATTTTTATCTTCTCCCCCAAGCCATACACTTTTAATATCACATGACTCACTTCTGGGCCTAAGTGTATATTTTAAGAATGGATAACTGTCATAAACACTTATGAAGCTTGCAATCTGGATAAGAGATTTTTTTTTTTCTTTACATGCCTTAGTTTTGTCTAATGTATGTGATACATTAGACCTAGTTTTTCTAACTAGGTCTACTTTCACATTTGGAAGTTTAAGGCAGAGTTTGGGGTTTTTGATGTTTTTGTTCTTTGTGAATACTGGTACCTCATTCAAAAGTGGGGGTTTTTTTCAGTTTTCTGTTCTGGAAAATGTATGGTAGCATACAATTACTTTGGAACACTCAGAATATTTACTATGGTAATAAGAGCTGATAATCTCGGGAAAGGTAATGAACAAAGTTCAATGCTATTTCCAGAATGGATGGATCTATGCAAATTTTAAATACTATCTACACCGTGTGTGCCCTCTCAGAATTTTATTAATACAGAGAGACAATATCTGAGCAAGAAGACAAATACTAGTGCTGAGAAAATGTAGTACATATCTTAGCTCAAAACAGAATAAGCAGTTAGCACTTAAACAGTCCTTTACAGTTTCGAGTCTGATAGTCACAGCACCAGTGTATTGTAGGTGTCTACTTACAGCCTTGACTACCAGCCTACCTTCATGAGGTGGTATCAAGACATCTGCCTGGGACTACTACATTACTGATGAAATGATTTCTTTGTTACATTTGGGAGATGAAGAATAGTGTTTAAGAGGAACCCAAAGTAATTTGTGCCAATAAACTGTGCAATAACAATTCAGCATATTTATAGTTTTATTTTAGAAATATTTGCCTGTGATTCACATAGAGTTACTCCTCACTGGATATCAATAACTTGATTATGCAAAGTAACAATCTGTTTTCAAGCTTCCAAAGAGACCAAGTATATCACCTGCATCTAAACTCCTTCATGTTATGCGCTGAAAGTCAAAAACCATGGAAATTTGCTTCTCAAAACCCCATTATCTCAAGAGATGTCAGCATTTCCTATGTTATCCAAAAATACAATACATTTTTACTTTCATGATTGAAAATTTATTTCTGTCAAACAGAAGAAAAACTGGTAACAAAATAATACACTTGTAAGCTTAAAAACAAACAACAAAACACCAATACCTCCTCTCCTCCCCACCGCCCCACCAAAAAAAACCCCAAACACATGCACTAATTTTCTTATCTTGGCTGTTTTTCCTCGTCACTGTTCTGTTTTTCATCCCCAACAGTTTAATACTTTCTCAACCAGAATGCCATGATTTCTGCTGTCAACTTGCTAAACAGCGTGCCACAAGTCTGAACTAGTTGGCTTCCAAGGAGTTTTCACAGTGTCCTTTGTCTGAGTGCAAAGGACAAAAGAATGGAGAGGCCATAGGTAAAGAACTTTTGTCCCCCTTATCTTATTGTCTTGTTTACAGTGAGGAACCAAAATAAATATGTTTATATGTGAACAACTCTCAGATTGCATCAGAAAGATCTGTAGGAATTTGAAATGAAACAGAAGAGTTCATGGAGGCAAAAGCATTGAAGGCTGGTGAGCACTGTGGGGAAAAAAGCAGAATAGAAACTCTTTCCTTGCTACAGCTTGTGTGACACAAGCTGCTTTGGGATCATGGAGAGCATACGTGGAGCTCTAAGCTGCAGACTGCTTCTTGTTAGGGAAATTCGTCTTTTATGAAAGAGATTTAATTGCAGTCATCTTCAAACAAATTGAAAAATAACCAGAAGGTAAGTGAAAGATTCATTTAATAATCTCAACGAGACAGAGCCTAGAGCATCTGAAGGCCTTTAACAAGTGCTAATGATTATACGTGAGAAAATATCTCGTTCTGATTCAGAATTATTAATTTAGGTGCAGGAGGGAGGATAGGAATTGCTACCATTTTAATGTGGGGAATAAAAAAGAAAAAAAAGGAATTGAAACTTGCTGAATAAAGCAACTATTGTCAAAATAACTTACAGACCCAAATGTTAGCTAGTTCTACAAGCCATGAGATACTTTTTCTTCTATGTATTTTTCAAGGAAGAAAAGTGTTTTTTCTATTGTCCCATGCACACTTGGTTTACTGACACATTCCAACACTTTCTGATAATTTTCCCAAAGCTTTTTTTCCTTCTGGTCTTGAAAAAGATACGTGTAGAGTTCCAGATCTCTGCCATGTCAGGTAACAGGCTCAGATGAGATCTGAATCAAATATACCCTATAGTATTCAGTATAACCTAAAAGAACATGATAGAGCCACAGTGATCTAACCTACAACCACACAATCACTTCTTCACTCAGAGTACCAGAGAAGCAAAGCAGTCTGGTTACACAAATGAATCAAACCATGGCTTGCTTGTTCTGGATCTCCTCCCTTCCATTTCTCAGGTCTGGGTCCTTAGATCATCTTGATGTGTGGTACTTTGTTGTTGGTTTTGGTTATAGTTACGTCACTGCCAAGACAGAATGAAATCGTACACTCATTTGTCACTCTTTTCAGTTGTGGGAACTGAGGACTGTTAATGTTTTTTTTTAGTTTTAAATAGGTCCAGTGTTCCTGAGTCTGATGAGTGTTGGCTGCAGTACCAAAGTCAGAGCTGCTACAGTTTCTTCACCACCTGAAGAAGGAAGCCTTGAACAGAACTAAAATGATCCTACCTATGCTACGCTGTAAGCTTTTACTCAATTTTCAGTAAAGTACTACTATGAGGTCTTCTTTCAGCATTGCACTTCATCCCAGCTTTTCAGACTATTTGAATATCTGCATTTTACATTATTTTCCTCAAACATATTAGTTTGTATTCTTCCTATTTGAATCTCATTTTGTAATTTTCTACCTGATTCCATAATCTCACTTGGTCCCATTTGTATTATGCCTTTGTGCTCTCTGGTGTTCACCTCAAGTTCTAATTTATTCTCACTTGCATATTTCATTAATGTATTTTTACTCCCACATCCACATTATTAATAAAGACGTTAAACTGAATGAATCTCTACAGAATGCTATTAAATATTCCCCCCTACACTCAAAATTTAATACTTTGAGCCTTTATTTTACAGTCAGATCTCAATCCATGTGACAATGCTCTTCTGCAAGTCATTGGGAAATAAGTTTCAGTACAATTCTGCAAGGTATCATATTAAGCACTTTACTAGACTCCACGTATGTATATTGCATTCCCTTTACCCACTAAGTAGGTGATTGTATAAAAAAAAAAAAAAAACCCAAATGGCAAAAACTGCTTCTAGGAAATAGCTGCTGTGCTTAATTACTTGGTGACTGGGTTTGGGATTGGGGAAAGAATGATCTGAATTCTTTTTTATAACCTTTGCACTGTGATTTATAGAGCACTGTTTGCAGCTTTACCCAGGATCATTTAAATTCCCTTGGCATCAAGATCTGTTTCAGCTGCTTGTAGTGTTTAGCACTAAACCCTTGTTCTCAGGATAGAATAGCAGGGCAAAAGGCTCCTTCAGACTGACCCTTCTGCTGAACTATGGCAAAGCTTACAGCAGGTTCTGCTGCGAATGCTACAACCAAGTATGCCATGATATATCTCCCACAGACAACAAAGCCACCTTTGCACTACCTGGAAAGCTTCCATCATGCTCTCACGTGGGAGAAGTGCCCCCGACTCAACCTTCTGACTGCAGCGTCTGGGAAGACAGCATGCCCCGTTGATTTCGTGCTGGTTTGGTTTTGCTCTTTTCTAAGTCTGCTTTCTAACACACTCTTTTCTGTGTTAAATTTTTTCCCTCCCTAGCAATTTTCTCCCAGCTACTTGTGCTCTTTTCTAATTACTAGGCACAATTAGAGCAATTTTACTTCTTTCTACAGGTTCTGCAGTTTGACAGTGGAATCTGACCGAGACCAAATTCAGCTGTGGTTTTCTATCTAGCTAACTATGTGCTTGCTTCGGGAAGGTAAGTTGGAGGCCTGGTGTGTTTGTCTAACTGTTTAAAGCAATACTCAGCACCAAAACAATGCTGAAATCTTTCATTAGGAAATACTGCAGTGGCTGGAAGGGAAATAATCACTTTTTCACATTCTTTAGTTTAGATTTATGCAAAGACTGCAACAAAAATAATCTTGGGAGTCCAGCCACAAGATCAAATTTAGAATTGTCCCATAGCAAGCAAAGGCTTGGAGAAAAAACAATTTACTTTAAAATTACTATTGGAATAGCTGCATTTAAGACTTACTAAATAGTTCTGTTCCAAAGAGGGTATTTTGATATCCAAGCCATGTGCCCTAATGTTTCAAACCAAATACTAAATAAATTATTAAACCTGTGTGGGCTGCTTATTTCCATTTCAAATAAAATACAAATCAAATATGACATTTGAAACTTTCTATAACATCTATAAAGAGTGGTAAGAAGAAGACAGACTTGTAAGAGGCTTGTTCAGTGCTTATAAGGCTGACCTATCAATAGTGGAAGTCATTAAAAATACAGTTCTTCTATATGATGATTCAGGAGAACATTTGTGGCTTAAAATGTTGAAAGGTTAACACTGACAATAAAGCTAATGGCTGTCTCAGTTTCTCCTGGCATTCATTCTTCAAATCCCTTTGGCCATTGAAGTCACTTGTGACATACCTCTTGTTTAAGGTGTCCCTAAGGTGTTTAAGTTGATTATGCTAGTGTAAGACTGTGGGGATTTGGGTTTGCTGGATTTTTTTGTGAGGTAAAGACAAGGTGGCTCCTCTGCCTCTTTCTGTAAAAAAAAGGACAAAATCTGGTAAGAGTACTGTTAGTGTTTTCAGGCCTTTATAGCTAATGAAAGTTAATTTGCAATAAAGCAGTCCTTGGGTTTCTCTAGTTTGAGAATCATCCTGTAAGTAAGGAAAGATTGTAAATAAGGCATGAGTGAGCTCTTCTACATGCTGATGTTGGGCACATTTTCCGTGTGTGTTGTGACAATATCTTTAGAAGGTACTAAGAATGTCCAGAGCTCAGCAATGGGTAGTAAGAGGCAAGCTTCACTAGCTCATCAGAGCAGGGAAAACAAAGACATAGAGATAGACAAAGATATAGAGTATATTCATGCCATACTAACTTAGATGTTGTCGTGGTTTAAGCCCAGCTGGCAACAAAGCACCACCAGGCTGCTCGCTCGCTCCTCCCCCCCGGGTGGGATGGGGAGGAGAAGATATAACAAAAAGCTTGTGGGTTGAGGCAGGGACAGGGAGGGATCATTCACCACTTATGGTCATGGGCAAAAACCAGACTTGACTTTGGGAAAAAACCAAAATCAGTTTAATTTGTTGCCAATCAAATCAAAACAGTATAATGAGAAATAAAACCATCTCTCAAAACACCTTTGCCCCACCCCTCCCTCCTTCCCAGGCTTAACTCCACTCCTGATTTTCTCTATCTCCTCCCCCCCAGCAGCGCAGTGGGGTGGGGAATGGGGGTTGGGGTCAGTTCATCAAATGTTGTCTCTGCTGCTCCTTCTTCCTCAGGGGGAGGACTCCTCACTCTTTCCCTACTCCAGTGTGGGGTCCCTCCCATGGGAGACAGTCCTCCACGAACTGCCCTGGCATGAGTCCTTCCCACTGGGCTGCAATCCTTCACAAACTGCTCCAGCGTGGGTCCTTTCCACAGGCTGCAGTCCTTCAGTCACAGACTGTTCCAGCATGGGCTTTCCCACGGAGTCACGGCTATCTTGTGGGACATCCCCCTGCTCTAGCATGGGCTCCTCCACAGGCTGCAGGTGAGCATCTGCTCCCCTGCTCACCTCCACGGGCTGCAGGGGGACAGCCTACCACCTCACCACGGGCTGCAGGGGCATCACCTCCTCCAGCACACCTCCCTCTTCCTCCTCCTCCTTCTTCACTGACCTTGGTGTCTGCATAGGTGTTCTTCTCGCATCCCAAACTCCTCCACTGCTGCAGGTTTCCCCTTCTTAAATAAGTTCTCCCAGAGGTGCTACAACCATCGCTGATGGGTCTGACTTGGAGGCAGGGAAGCTTCTAGCAGCTTCTCACAGGAGCCACCCCTTGCAGACCCTCCCTCGCTACCAAAACCCCACCAGACAAACCCAATACAAATGTTCTGAGTGCTCTCTAGATAAAATTCTGTTAGTACTGGAGGCAAGACAGTCTGACACTTTGTTTAGGCGTAGAAGACAAGTGCCTAAAATATATTTTGTTGTTACGGTGCCTTAATTTTTACTTTACAGTGCACATAAATTTCATATTTTAACTTCACTGATATTTTAAAACTTATAAACATTATGATTCATACATATAAGTACATTTTTAGGACATGCTCTCTGTGTAGAATTTAGCAAAATTGTGCTATGACTTTAATTGTTATGAATTTTGAGATTTATGATAGTTTGGGGGGGGGGAGATTTATGATAGTTGTTTCTAAGTGATCAAATTTTAGAAAGCTGCAACAAGGGAGCTGGATAGATGGAGGCAAGGACAAAATGTTTACCTGAGAGTTTTCTTCCCGGCTTTTTCGGTTTGGTTTCCTCCCCCATAATTTTATTTTATGTGAATTTCTACCTACATTTTTGGGTTGTATTTTCCAAAGTAAGTTAAAGATTTTTTCTGTTCAAACATGTGTGCTTTCAGTGTGTCCCTGAATGAAATAAAAATCCCTTCAGACCATCTAATAGATGTGCCATTGGCTCCCTTCATGAAAAACTAGCTAAGTAGACAACTGTAAGCAGAGGCACAATCTGAAATTTCCAAGACTGTTTCAAAAAATAGCTCTAATCACTAAAGTTTTAGTGTTTCATGCAGGTACTGGAAATACATGGTGAAGTTCTCATCTAACATTAAAGTTTATTGTTATGTTGCTGGAGGAATATGTAAAAGATTTTCAGGAATTGATGAAGATAGACAGGGACATTGTCTTATGAATCTTTGTAATATGGCTGGTCAAAAGTGTTCCACTGAAAGTAATTTCCAACAGAAAACCAGATTTTACTAAATGTTCTGCAGCCAAAGATTGCTGTTTTGCTGTCTTTCAATCAAAAAATTGGCTTTTAAAAAGAAACAAAAAAAATCCCCAAAAGACAACTTTTCCCGCCTCCTCCCATTCTCTTTGTTTAGCAATATGCAGAGACACTAAACTCTTAGTTGATGAGATTTTGGCATATATCAACATTGTTTCCTATAGTTTTCTTATAGATACTGTTTTGCTAAGTTTTAAATTTTATATCCAAACCTAGTTTTTTAACAACTCTGGCTGATTACTGCTAAATGAAGAAACTTTGTCCCCAGTCTTTAACACATATTTTCAAACCTTCTGGTATGGAAAAAGCTTTTGCAAAAAGGAAGAAAATTACTTGCTCACATGTCCATGATGAATAAAATAAGAAGTTAATTAGATTAGATTCCAGCATGAAAGAATTTGGATTAGATATTATGAAGCACATTTTGATGATAAAGATATTGAAAGCAACAGAATTAATTGCTGGGGAAAACTGTAGCTGCCATCATGGGACACCTTTATTAATAGGTTTGATAAACATCAGCCAGGAATGACAAAGATAAAATTGACCTTGTGTGAGGCAAGGTGCGAGACTATACTTCGTGAGGTACTTTACAGACTTACTATTTCATGATCCCTGTAGCTGTGCATGTTTCATGAGTAGTTTCATGGCTGTCAATGGGACAACTCAGAAATGCTAAACTCTTGTGAAAAACTCTCCATGGTCAGAATATTTACATCTGCAGTCTGCAACAATCAAAAAGATAAAAAGTGCAAGTTTTTGTAGCACACTGTTTTCTGCTCTTTGGGTTGTTTACCATCTGTTCTCTAGCATAAGCTGCTCAACATATATTTTATAGTATGAAGAGATAAATGTTTCTTACTGGGTATGGGAAAAGGTAAGATTATCTATTCCTTGGAAAATTCCTTTTGCTTTATAAAGATGCATTTTTATATAAAATAATACCCAGGAAAAGGAAAATGTAAACAAATACATTCTCAATCTTTAAATAATATATTTTAAAAAATTTCAAGTGAAATTTGGAGACCTTTGAGGTTTCTCAGAATTTCTGTTTCAGTTTCCTGTTTCAGTTTACTTCTCTAGGCACTAGGGAGCTGAGAAATGAAAACCTAAGAGGAATCCAAGAGTTATCCCGCATCTCTGAAGCATGGGAGGCAGTTCTTCATCAGGAAGTGCAGAAGCCTGAAAGTTGTTACATTAACTACCCTAGAGAGTCCCTACTGCAGCTGGGACTCCCATGGATTTTCAGCTCCAGGTTTTCAGGCCTTGTGACAAGAAAACTTGAAGTCCCTAGTCCTGGGACAGTCCATAGAATGGGAGTGTTCTTGAGATACAGCTCTGGGAAAACTTGAAATGTCAGGCTCTGGGACAGGGTTGCTCCAGAAACAGAAGCCTGGGAGTCCTTAGAGCCACCTAATTGTCTGAGCCCTCCATTCTCCACTGGTCTGGCATGACAAGGGTGGGCTGCTGGAACCACCGCTAGCTTGCCTTTTATCACAAGCTTGTTGAGCCTGTTTTCATAATTTTCATAATATCAACATTTTTCAGTGAAAGTCTGCTTTTACTTGGAAAACAGCCAAACAGGTTTATATTTAATGTTGTTTAAAGCTCTTGATGGAAATCTTCTGAAAGTAGTTTGTAAGGAAAAGCAAAGCTGAAATAACCACCACAAACCAAAACTGAAGTCTATTTGCCTACAAAAACAAAGTTATTTCATATACTAGGTCTGCTTCATAATTCTGCCAATCTTTATGGGCTTGCATTCATATGTTTCTGGGCATTTTCAGATTTGTTCTTCTCTGTTGCTGTGTGAAAGATCCATGCCAGCAACACATGAATTGACTAACAAACTGACTGTATATTGGAAACAGTTACTTTGGCAATACATAGTGTACTGCCAAATGTAAAAATGTCAAACAAACAGGAGAAAAAAGAGAAAAGAATTATTATTTACTCTCTTATAGTTAGTGTAGTTTCAGTGGTTCCTTGCAGCAACTGCAAGTAAACTGTTTTCAGGCAGAAATTTATTTTAATTGGCAGCCTTTCTTCAATACTGCATGAATTTTAAACCAATGAAAATTACACAATTAGCTTCAAATTATAAACTGTCAAAGTGAATTCACTTAAGAGTAAATTGACTAATTTAATTTAGTCCTGGTATTTTCTCCATACATGGGTTGTTGTTGTTTGGTTGTTTTCATTGTGTTGTTAAGAACAATTGGATGACATGAATATTAACTACTTAAATATTTATGATGTGGTGTTTAGCTTAGTTGTTACAATTGCATAAACTGTAAGGACCTAGTCCACTGTATTTTGGTAAAAATAGAACCCTGCCTATTTTGAGTAATGAAGAAATTTGTTGGATGGGAGACCATCTGAAAACCTATTCAGAAATAAAAGGGGAAGGAGATAGTGAAAGGTCACAAAGTAAAAGATAAATCGCCCATACTTAAAAGAGAGAAAAGGAATGTGAAAATCCTCTATCCAATTGTATTCTGACATTCAATAAATTCTGACTTGCAGGTTTATTCTCAGTTCTTGCTTTACAAAAGTAGTTCTTGACTTTTTCATCAGTGTATGCTCAGAACAGGACCTTCATTTTCTTCTCTTTTTTCCAGTCTAAAGCTCAATGACTGTGACTGCTAATTTTGACTACCTTGACACATTCCCACTGATTTCTTTATCTGTTTTATCTGTTGTGGTATACCTGAGACATCAGATTTTAGACTCTACAGATCCTACAAGATCTGTTTAGGGTTTGTGATTCAGGGATTTGTATGCACCCCGAATTCACATCTGTTTTTACACTGATGGGATGATTTTTTAAGAGTACACTCAGTTTGACTCCGAGTGAGCTTACCTGCCTCGAAATCCTTAGAGGATACTTTGCATAACGCAGTCTTTCTGTTTACTTGTTCTCAGATTATAGCTACTGTTCTCATGTATTGTGCGTTCACATGATGATTCCCATTTGTTGTACAACTTGGTGTCCTAGCCATAAAATTTTGGTTTTCACTCAGATTTTTCAGGTAACGTTTTCCTTAATTTCTGTTTGTCCTTAGTGCTTTATGCTACTTACCTACTGATTTATCCTCTAATGATTCATTCTTACAGACCTTCTCAAGGACTGTCTACACTGTAATCTAACTGTAATCCAGTATGTGATTTTTTGACACACCTATGTGGTTTGCACCCACAATATTTTAATGTATTTTTTTCCTGTGTTTTGATTCTATGTTTGGTTGTACAAGCGGGGAAGGAAAAAGGGAGGAAAAGAGTTAAAAGGGTTCTTTAAAAGGCACTGAATTTGCAGACAAGTTCACTCAAATTTTCTGCACAAGTGCTGTAGGGGGGATGGACGTGTCCTCCTTTGATGGACAGGCAAAAGTTCTAGAAACTTTCCACAGAAAGGACCCAACTCATACATGCCAGTGAAGAAACAGCAAGGATGTGTTAATGTGGGTAAAGGTTTGCTGTTGAATGCTTGCATTTAGGCTTGAAGTGCCTAGAGTTTAATTTGGTCTATAGACATGCCTTCTATGTTATCCTAGCAACACTGCTACTGCTGTCATTCCCAAGCTCACATTCATTATATTCATAGTGTTCTACAAATCTTTGTATTCATTCAAGAATTAAATTTATTGCTCAAATATTTCAACCCAAACACTTTATTTATCTCAGTGGCAGTGATGTTGTAGTTCTATTTTTTTCACTGAAGATTCCCATCTTATCAATCCCACCTGAGTGGTCTTTCATTTATGCTGATGTTCTCCTGGCTTGAATCCATAGGTGAGTATGGGTCAGGAAAAAAGTAGATTTTTTCTTGAAATTAGTTTCCATTCATCATAGAAATAGACTTCTTCAAACCCTAGAATCCATTTTTTTGCTTTCCTCCAGCTGGCCGATAGACAGGGTGACATGATAGCCCTCTCACTGCCTTTTTATTTCATTGCTCTAAAGAGTGCTTACAGTGGGATTGCTCCAAGATCAAGTAAATAAACATTTTAATTTAGAGAAGATAAAACAAATAAAAATTTTTTTGTAATTCTTTGCTGTAGATTGGAAAGTCTGCAGGAATTCAACAGAGAGTGACAGAGTTGGAAGATACTTAGAGCATATCCTTGTTATACCTGCTAAGTGTTCTAATTCTTTCATTATTGGGATAAACAATGTGCCATCTCTCTGTGAACAGAGGCAGAGTTTATGAAATATTTCTCATTAAAGACATGCTGTACTAATAGCTATAAAATAACCACAGAGATGCATCTTTGGGAATGAGGCTAGCTTGGGTCATCACAGGAGATACATTGATACTAGTAATTCTGCCAATGTTCACAACTTTGCTCAATTTATTGATTTTGTGCTGAAGGGAAAAAAGGCCAATCTATCTGTTTTTCATGATGAAAATCAAAGAACAGCATGAAAAAAAACCTCTTTTTTTTTTGTCTTACTAGATGGATGACATGCCTTTCTTCACTGGTACCTTTAATGATGAGAAACTCCAGTATGATTTGACAGCTATAAACCAAGCTAATTACACAATCTGAGATCTCAGGTTTCTGTAAGTCAATTTAGAATATATTTGAACAATGTAGACATAAAGGTCAATTTACAATATTAATTCTTTCTAGGTAGGCCCAATATATTAAAATATATTTTCCCCTCTGTTTGAAAAGTCAGACCATTCAAACACAACCAAGATACTTTTGTCAATTATCCAGCTACACCAAATGAGCAAAGAGGCAGCTTTGTGCTGTGCATACTTTCTTGCATTTTAATGATGTGAATTTCTTTGTCAGACATTAGAAATTCAGAGAAATGACCTCTCAGCAGCTTCTTTAAGTGGTGTTGAGTAATACATAATTTATCTGTGAGAATAAGGACTTGTAGACACTCAGCATAGGAGTTTAATAAATAATATGTCTGAATACCTTTATACTACATTGCTATATCTGCTCTAAATGCACAGGTTGATGTTTTATATTGAGTTCTAAATTTTGGAAGTATTATTTTTCTTTCTTTTCATAAAACTTCGGACACTTATTTTTTGGGTTAGGTGGTGGTAAATTAAATTTCTTCTCATCATGGAACTGAATGCAGTATAGCATAGTATATGGTAACACATGCAAAAACTTCTGTAGATATCTTACACCAAGTGTCATTCTTTGATCCACCTCTGAAGAATAATATCTTTATTGTTCTGAGTGTTACTGTTCTGTTTGACTGCACTGGTGAATTTCCTGAGATTGTTTGTCAGTTTTAGTGCAAAGTAAATGTTGTTTAGATGCTCCAAATTGATTATGTTCACCCTCAGGCAATTTCAAAATAACCTACTGCAGATTAAAATTACAAAGTGCTATGTCACCTCCAGTCTATATTAAGATAATTGACCCTCCTCCTGAATTAATATTCTACAACCTGGTTGCTTAAATATACTTGCTACTAAGTAGTTCTCCTAAAGTCTAAATGGTAACATATTTTGATGAGATAATTGAGCTTGTTTGTCTTCTTATTTGGTTAAACATCCTGGACTGACAAGAGCATATTGCTTAAAATTCAGCAGAAAAATGTGGAAGGCCCCAAATTTGCCATGGATATTTTTCACAATTTCTAAGTTATTTTATTCATTATCCTTCTGCTATTCAAAAGAAAAATTACAGGTCAAAATCTAACCTACTCAAACTCAAAGTTATCAGTGCGTGTATAATATGACATAAATTTATTGGCTCTGAAACAAAGGTTTTTCTATGGTAGTAGGATACCTTCATCTATATTTTCTCATAATTAGTATGGGTTTACTTGAATTTTTAAATTAGTAGGAAATTATTTAAATATGAATTAAAATTAAGATGCTCTTGGATAATTCGTAATTTCTAATAGAGATGATGATCTTCAGAATGCTTTGGATTTCTCTCTGTGTGGAGATTCATGTATGTTTCTAGCTAGATGTATAGCAAATAGGCTTATTTTAATTTTATACCCTTTGCTTTCTTTCCAGATGAGTGCTGATGACATGAATAGGCAGGAACACATATGAGAACTTTGTTTCCCTTGTAAAAGCAACCATTTTGCATCAGCTTGTCATTTTCTGTACCCCGTTGTTACCTCCTCATATTCCCTTTCTACCTACTTCCCTTATTTTTACATTTCTCCTTGTTTTAGCATTTCAAGCAAATACATACTTTCTTCAGACATGGCACACAAATGGGCTGGCTCAAGCAGCTTGTTTGAAAATATGATCCCCTTTGTTTCTTAGCTTTCTTCTTTTCTCCTAATTAAATAGACAGGCATTTGCTTTTATTTAAAGCAATGGCAAGCATATGTCCACAGCTGGTTAGTTCATAATAAAGCAAA
This sequence comes from Pandion haliaetus, assembly GCA_013401275.1. Classification (NCBI taxonomy): domain Eukaryota; kingdom Metazoa; phylum Chordata; class Aves; order Accipitriformes; family Pandionidae; genus Pandion; species Pandion haliaetus. The sequence goes on along the minus strand of VYZV01031585.1, from coordinate 1,454 downwards.
TTGATCAAATGGAAGCCTGCTACCATGAGCAAACTGATCAAGTTCTTACTTGAGTGAGGAACCGTAAAGGAGTTCTGTAAGACTAAACATCTGTTGTCTTCGCCCCTTAAGTACTACCATGCACTTCACTGTGAGTGCACATGCACGTATATGGTGAGTAAAAGGAGTTCTGTGTATTTTGTACTCAAGGCCTGACACCACATTGCTTATTTACATAAGTAGACCATGGGGAGTCACATAGGCTATTGGTATGAGGAAAGTTGTGGAAATTTGAGCTTCAGGTTTTAAAGCCTTTATAAGGCATACAGAAGGGACTCTATCCAAACATTAAGTCAACAAGAAAAATCTTGTCTATTGAAATTTCCTCATTCTTGACTGTGTTTTTGAATTACTGATGCAGCGTCATAATTTCTTTTTAACTCAGAGGATGACTTGACATACTAGAAATTGCATAAGCTGACCTATTGGATAACTGGGCATATTTGTCAATGTTTACTGTCAATTTAATTTCACTTCATCACACGTAGCACCTAGATCAAAACTCCTGGGTGTTAACATACACATCTCCTATTCTAAAGCTACTTAGCAGTCCTGTCAACATACTTTTTTGAACTACTTTTACAATGGTAATGTATCTTGGTAACAACTTCTTGCAACAGCCAGCTACACAGAGAATTAGTCAATAAAAATCCAGTCAAAATAATATATAAAATATCCTTAAAATGGCCAAAGGCATTGAAAGAGCTAAAATGAATTCTCTCAGCAATGAGCTGCTGAGTGAGTCCAGTCCAGTATACTAGTAAAAATTCTTTATCCTTCCTGACTTTAAAGTACTTAGCCTTTTTCAGGACTGGTTCTTGAGAACATATTACTTTCTCAAGTTCCACCAGTGGTACTAAATTTAGCCTTCTGTATTTGTTCAAAACAGTAGCCCAGAAAATAAACATCCATATTTCTGAAGTAAGTTTTTCAGCCTAAGAATAGTTCTATGTCTTTATATAGGATAGGGAACTACAATCTGTGTCACCCCTCACCACTTACAATATTGGAAAGAAAATTTGGTAAAGTAAGCAGGTGGATCTGCCAATCTCCTTGTTAATTCTTAACAAAGTGTTCCAATGATATTTCTTCCTCATAAGTAAGTTATTTCTCAGAATATTGTAAACTCACTCCTACACCTTTCAACATTTACTAGAATGCATCAAGATGTATTTTTAATTTATATATTGCTGTTTCATTTTTCTCACTTTTAAGTTGGCTGTTGACTTCAGTGAAATTGTCCCTGGGCTCAGGAAGTCATTGAGTTTTTGAGTAACAGTAGTAAGTTCTTTGCCATTCTCATTCGCACCAACCATCAAGGTTCTAGATGTCTCAGGACTAATCCCATTCATGATTAAGTCAAGACTGTCATTCCTTAATGGAAATGCTTTGTACAGAGAGAGAATAAGAAATTC
>VYZV01031584.1:2857-51054 GCA_013401275.1 Pandion haliaetus | reverse complement strand
GTCTGATTCACTTAGATAATGCAATACATAATGACCTCAGGTGGCCTTTAGACTAAGCCTAAGCTTCCATAAGCAGGAAAAACTGGAATTTCCTACACTGTTTATTGAATAGGGGTATATTTTGGTAGTTCCCAATCAGTCTGCCTTTAGCATCAAGGAAACAGCAGATCGGTGGGATTTGGAATTTCAAGTCCCAGTTTCTTATAAGGCTTTATTGCAAAATAAGGAACAATCACACTAGCATATGTCTAGCATATACATGCAAGGAGTACTCTTTTGCCTGGTTCCTCATGACAGAAGCTGGCGAGGTAACTAGTGAACACACTAAACCGCATGAAGAAAATTTTTCTCCAATTTGTTTTGTTTCATTTGCAAAGTGTTTATTCATAAAGATTTATCAGACAGTGAGCACACACTTTTCCATTTTCCCAGCTGATGCTGCGTTCTTCCCTCTGAATGTCCAGGCCTTTTGATTTTGTTGTGTTATCTAAGTGAATCAGACTGGAAAGACCTCCTCCTTGCAGGTTTTGGATCATCATGAACAGAATATTCTAGGTCACTTTGGTGTTCAAGCCAACATTCAAATGCATTGATATCTACTAAATACTTTACAGGTATACTTTAGATATTGTACACTGCCCTGGCAAAAGGATATTACATTGCATTTATCTTTCATTCTTCCAGTTCCTTCATCCATGTAAGTTACTATTTCTGTAGTGCCTTCTTTTCCCATCCTTCTTGAAAAGAATGTTCAAATGCTTTTAACACAAGAATATACCATAAAAATTACCAAAATCCTTCAAAATCAGGGATCTTATTTACTGGTGGGCTGAAAAAGAAACAAAATCAGTGGGATGCTATCAGAAATAACTGAGACACAGAATGGGAAAAACAGATAACCATAGCCAGTGTAGATCTGATAAACGTTGATATTAAACAGATTTGGATATAATTTGCTGAGATTTAAGAAGGCCTTTTGATACCCTAATCTAGAAGTTAAACATCCCCAGCACTGGGAAGGAGCTGTTTCTTGGACTGGGGGGATATCAAAGAACAAAGGCCCTTGTGAATGGAAAAGTGTAGGGCAAAGGGAAGTGATTAGCAGGTCACCACAAGGATCAATATGGGGATAGTTTCTGCTCACAATGGATATAACATAAAATAAGAACACAACACGGCAGAAGAGATCAGCAATAATTAAAATAGAGAAAAGGATGGAGCAGTATTAAGTTTGGTGCCAATAATTTTGCAAGTGATCTGAACAAACTAGGAAAACATATGAGAAAATTGTTGGCTCCCTTATTGCAACCTGCAGAAGTGCAGGTTAAAGAGACTTTTACAACAGTAAAAATTAATAAAACAAAAAATTTTCTATGCTACAGAACTTTGCAAGAAAGCTCCTCCTGATGAGCAAGTACAGTTTTATCAGTTTATTCTCTCCTGACTGCTTCTGCTTCAGTGCTCAGCAACTGAATTAAGGAGAATTATAGCAGTAGTAAAAACACATACACACCCTAATATTTACATGGAATGAAAAATCTCTGTCTTCACTTAACCTTCTCAATGGGTATAAGAAAAATGGTCTACAAAATGGTCTTGGTATACAAAAGCAAATTACAAGATAACATTGCCTTCACTGGTGCAGGGACCAGTCCTTTATTTGTAAAAAATTTCATGGGCCTTATTAACAAAAAGTTATCACATATCTGAAAATACATAGCTATAGGTAACACTTCTTAGAATTACTAATTAGAAAATGGTTTGAAAAGCTGAGGTTTCATTCAGAGACTTTGGAAACAGAAAAACATACACAATATTTAAATAATAAAATCATTTGGGATGCCTACAAGCTTCAGGTGGGTCATCTCTAAAGATATTACACTGAATAAACTGTCAAAACCCACCATTGAAAGCTCCTAGCAAAGACTATGCAAGCAATATACCTCAGACACTGACCTTCCTAACTCACTCTCATTGCAGGTAACCTGTCGTGATGCCACAGGGTTAAATCTGGAAGCGGATCTTACCTACATTCAGATGTTTGTGTATACGTTAAATGAACAGGCTGGCTTACAGGCTGGAAGTTAGGCACATGCTCAAGCATTTTTTCAGATAAGGTCCTGAGTGACAATGCACTCATTACGTAGGAAATGTCAGTTTTAAGCAAACTAAAAGCACAGGTCAGGCCCTAAGAAAAGAAGAGTTTTAGCATAACCAAATCTGGCCGCCCTCTCTTCCACAATTGAAGTATGGATACAGACATGATTTGAACTCCTTTGTTTTCTACTGAGATGATGACGGGCTTGGTCACTGACTGTGTTTTACTAGTCCCTTCACGATGAACGATCAAATGGGGTAAAAGTAACATATTTGCTAGGAAATCTTCTAAAGTTCAATTCTTTCACTTACTTTTTCTGCATCTGTTTTGTTCTAGCACAGATCACCACTTAAAATCCTCTTCCAATTCACTGAATATAAGCAAATAAACAAGCCAAATCTTTTCCTCTAGCACTACGTTTAAGAAGAGTATTATATCACTTCTCCTATATACCTACCTAAATACAGAAATTCTTCATTTCTATACTTAAAAGCCATGTCTCAGTAATAGTATCCTTAACAATAATGTCCTTATTCCTTAGTAGCTGGAAGGGAAGACCATCTTCTAGAGACCAGTAAGCAAGAATGACATTAACTTGACCTACAAGAAAATTCTATTATTAGAAGCACTAAGAATACAACTGTGAAAATGAGCAATAAGCAAAATTTCCAGTTAAATACATTTGGAAGTGAAGCACACTGATTACAGTGTCAAACAAAAAAGATGGATAGTGTTCAATTTAGAAAGCCAACATTTTTTTATATTATTATACACATTTTTGGGGAACTCATCATCTTACACTTGTTCTAAAAGTAGCCTCAAACAATCCAGAAGTCACCTTTGGTTTCAAACTGCTATTTAAAAAAAAACCCAAACATAAAAAGGCTTTTGATGATGCCAGAGGAAACCAAATTTGCATGTGGAGCAGAACTAACGAGGACTGGAGTAAATAAAAATACGTATTCCTAAGGGGGTTGGGAGGCACTACAAAAGTAATGAACAAAACATTCTCACTGCCAGAAGACTACAGTTTACAGTAGAGAATGCACTGCCTGCAGAGGGCAGTGCTCTTAAACAAGGTTGTCTCAGACTTCCCATTAGACAACCATCTTTCCAGGAGTTCCCAGCTTCCTCAATTTGTAACAGTTTGGGCTGAAAGTTTTGAAAATAGCTCTAAGGCTGAAGTTTTTGAAAAATGTTGACCTAAAGCAATTCTGCTCTTTGTCAGGGGTGAGAAGATGAATACATTGCTTCCCCCATTCCCCCTGTCCCCGCTTTTTTTTTTTTTTTTTTAAACACCTTTTACAGCTGTTTGGTGGCCATATTACAGCTCCCTCCATGACAGATCAGGACTTGGAAACATGGCAGTTGCCATGGTGCCAATATTCTGTTGTTACTGTGAAAATGTCCACAAATTCAGCCAAGTGATGAGCTTCTACAAATCTGCCCACACAGACTGAGCAGAAATTTTGATTGTGTAGAAGATAATAAGCAAGCTCCACCCACTTTAAGCTGTTGGGCCAACTGGACCATGCGTGCCACATCCTCCCAAATTGCATGTCCATCCCCTGGCAGAGCTTTGCCTGTGTGCAGCCACCAGACCCACTGCCTAGGCATGAAAGCAGTAAATTTTCTTCCTCCTGCGCTTTTCATTGCCTCCATCTGTTATCCTTCCCCTCCTTGGTCATTGTTATAAAGGAATATTGCAGATTATCACAGTGGAATAAGAATCACACAGAAAAGTTTGGGGATGATTGGATAAAGTAGCTTGATTACAAAGTGCACAGCAGAAGCTGGGCCACATAGCAAAGAACAACAAATGGCCCCAGATTGCCCAGTGCATCCAAGGATTTTGGCCTTGCCAGTGTCTCAGGCAATCAGTATGTTTCTAGGTGCAACTTTACAACCACCTTCCCAACAATTTTGAAGTTTTCTTTCCCTCCAAAGGATGATATTATAAATATTAAAGCTAAAAAAAAAAAACAAACAAAAAAAAACCACCCCACGCAACACACTGGAATCCCTCCATAACTTCACTTCAGCACCTCGGTAGTTTTTAACTATTAGATGTTCATCCACGTGAAGCCATTTCATTCGGTGTACCAAGAGGCCAATAGTGTGGGAACCCATCACAGCTATGCAGGAAACGAGACTGCCATCTTTAAGCTCCTCTCTCATTTACAGCAGGAGTTGAAAGACAGGTAGTACATGAGGAAAGGAAAAAACATGGTCTTAAGGTTAAAAAAATGTCATCCTCAAGTGTTGGAGTCTGCTCAGCTTTGACCACAGCCTCTATGATGCTGAAAAGATCACCCTGAACTTTTCACTGCTGAACTCTGACTGCCTGGCCCTTGCTTTCTGAAAATCCAGATTTTCTGGGATCACAGAATCTGATTTATGAAAGGACTGAGAATTCAGAACTGCAGAAGCAGTCAGCTACACATCTGCTTTCGCTACAAGAAGTTCAAAGTATTTTGAAATGTATCAGGTTTAAGGCATCTCAAATTGGATTGATAAAATTAGTGATCACTTTGACCTTGCATTTCACCATTTTTTCTGTCCCTGTGTGTTAAATAGCAAAAATACATTAAACAGTGATTAATCAAAGGATTAATAAACTGCTGTCTTATGGTAGCACTATAGAAAGGTACTTGAGGAAGTCGATAATCATGCATTCAATGCTGGACAGAATGGTGTGCAGCAAATAACTCAGTGGCATACACTGAGCAATTCAGATAAAAAGAAACATTTCCTAAAGCTCCTATTCAGTGGTGTCTATTGTATATATTAAAGGCACAGACGTCTCATAGAAAAAAGTAGCTATGCAATCATGTAATTTAATATCCCTGTCAGGATGTGGATGAACAATTCGAAAAATTACCAGAATTAAGATTGCCTGTGTATTTTCTGTTTTCTCTACACTTGACTTTACAACCTTAACACTGTTGTAACAAAGCATATGATATACTGGCTTACCAAAAAACATTTTTGCGCTTTTGAGTATTTCCATGTCAAGGATTTGTAAACACCTTTTTGTATTAAAGTCCTACTAATACTAAAAAAAAACAGGAACATTAAAAAATCACTGAACTTTATATTCAAAAATATTAGTTTATTATACATTTCTAGTAACTTGGAACACTGAACCTGTCTTTCAAAAATACGTGAAAATGCTATCATTTATCACGTAAGGGTCTAAGACCATGTTCAGTGACCCATTTAGGAGGGTATGGGGGTAGAGGCCAGGAATCTGAAACTATCCTCTTTAAAATGTCTCCCTTCTTTAACTTGAATCAATTAAGGCAATGGTTTGCCATTAAACTATGGCTCTCCCACACACCATTTAAATACACACTTGACTCCCATTGAAATGGTCAGTTCAACTTAAATTAGATTGAACTGTGCATAAACAAAAGGCTACTGGAGAGCACAAAACTCCCATAGCACCCTCTACTGATAAAGAGGGAATGGGATTAACATTCATATAGAGCAATTCCACAGAACAGGCAAAGTAACAGAGAAAAGTGAAAATGGGTTTTCATTGCAGTTCAGAATTTAAGCTGCTGCTTTATAAAGGGACCCTTTCAAGACATTTACACTCAAAGGCCCAATCCTGTAGTCCTTACTCTGGCAAAATTCCAGCTGAAGTCAATGGGAATATTGCCTGTGTAAGGACTATTCAAAATTAGTCAAACTGTCTGAATATCATTCAATCAGCTCTAATCACTGCATTGAGAATAAAGGCCGTAATTTTGGCATTTTTTGTCACTTTAAATTCTTCAACAAATACTTGCATTATTCTCTGTAAATCATCTTGCCAAGCAGTATTTGTCAAATAATTGGACAATTTTTTTCCATCAACCATTGAATAAATTATGAATAACAAGCACTGATTTAACCATGTGACTCCCATCAGTCAATTCTTAAGTTTCCTATGAAGGGCTTAACTGGGGGTTTTATTGGTGGCTTAAACATTAGGGAAAATCTCATTCAACAAGAACTGCTCAGCTACCTTTCCACCAGTATTGACAGCATAAAAGCTAAACCTAAACTGTGATTTACTTTTTTAATTGTATGGACTACCATAAACGTTAGCATATTTTTTTGACAGAATGTCTGATTTTACTCATTCTTCCAAATCTGAAGTATAACCTTCAGAAAAAAAAAAAAACCCACGCTCTCCATAAGGGNCTTAGGAGAGATGATATATGTAAAAAGACTTAATAATGTTTGTTAGATTAACAGATATACTTGGAATAAATATTTATTTTCTCTCAGGCACATAAGCCTCACACAGGCACAATAGCTACAACACTACCACATTATTAGCAACTGCATTTGTGTCTCCTGTACAACAAATCTTTTATTGGTTCTTCCACCTTTGAGATAAACTCTAATTAGAAATATTAGGGTCATTAGGAAATTTTAAAGGGAGGATAAAGATGCAGCATTGCTATCTTTTAACTCTCTTTTAATAAAAAATTAAAATAGAAATTAAATAGACATTTAAATAGGCATTTAAAATAGAAATCTAAAATTTCTATTTAAAATTAATAGGGAGAAAAAAAAATTAAAATTAGAAATACTAGGGCATCAGAGTCCAACAACCACCCAGCAAACAGTCTCTAAAATATTAAGTGAATTCTGGTTTAGAACAAGAAAAAATCCCTTAAAAAGATCTACTATTGTGCAATACAGTGCTAAGAGAAAAACCTTTGTTTTATCTGAACTTGTATAGCAGCCATAGTTACTACTACTAGAAACAAATCATTTTGGATACTAATTATCTCATCTGAAATTGTTCTTCAGTAACACCTGTCCCCCCAAAATGGCATATACTCTGTCAAGCTGGATACACACACAAAGCGATGACAGTCATCAAAAATGCCAAGCAAATGCATAGCCACAGTCTAAGCTATCCCTCTCCTTCTCCCCTCTTTGAGATGAGCACACTGAGTCCTTGAACAACTTTCCACCCAGGCCAAAACAAAACAAAAAACCAATAATGTGAGGAGGCAAGGGCAAATGAGAAGATGAGCAAGGAAGATTGTGATAAGAGTTTATAAAGCAATGGTGATTGGTAAGACAAATTGAAATCTTACAGGGAAAAAATTAATTATAGAAGGAATTACTGCTCTGTGCAGTAGCTTGCCCTACAGAAGCAACATGGAATCCCCCTCTCTCTCTCCCCCGTGTGGATGTATCTACATGCATGTTTTCTTGCATCTTATTAACTCATTAACTTTGTGTTTCCCTCTCATTAATTCACCTTTTATTTCAGGTAGTATCAGGAAGTGCAATTAGCTGCATCAAGCACATCTTCACTATGCAAATTATTTAGCTGGTAACTATGTTTATAATTAAGTGGTTTAACACCACTTTATTACATCTTTTCAGTTGCTTACAACCTTGCCAAACTTCAATTGTTTTCCATGCCAGGTTTCTGTCTCAGGAAAAAAATTTTCTGGAAAGTTTCTGTAATAACCTTCTATGTGAGTGGAAAAATTATTTTGTCTACATTCAAAAGCCTGTGCCTTTCACTGATATTGTTGGTGTGACAGTTGCAGAAAAGATAAAATTTGGGCATGTCCTTCTACATATCTCAAAGGAGTCTTGTCAGAGTTGGCAGATTTAAAGCCTCTGTCTACTGCTAACATGTTCCATCCTCCCAGAGCTCTGAAAATAAAACCACATCAACCATATTTTAACCCCAGCAGTTGACCATTCTGTGTTCTTGCCCTAAAAGTCTACACAAGACTGTTTCTGCAACCAGGGCATACCAGCATAAGAAGCACAGGGACTGAGATCAGAAAAGCTATGTCTTACACTGCAGCCTAAGATCTGCGGATACACGTCTGGGCAATACAACCCAGGCAGTTTAACAACACAGCCAAATCTGCCTTAAACTCAGTGTGAGCCAATCACATAAGCGTTAACTCAGTTTTCCAGAAAGATTTTACAGCTCCCACTAAGCTGTATGTTGCAGGGACATAGAGGAAGGAGGCAAGTTCCCCACCACAAAGCTACTTTGGGCGTAATGGCAGACAAGCAGGCACATCTTGACAGCAGTATGGTCATTCAAGCTGCTTCCTGTGCTCTCACTGCTCCCCTTTTCACGCTGTGGTGTCTAGGCAGAATAGTTAAAAAAAACCTCCCTGATGCCAATGGAGTATAGAATAGGAACTGGGAGAAGGTAGGAGAAAGGCCTAGGCTGGAACAGACTGGGATGAGACAGGAGAAATCTGCAATCTACAGTAAAAACCAGGAAGCAACTTTGCATTGACTGTAAAAACTGATCCCAACCAACACTCAAAAAAGAACACATCTCTAAAGACACACATGCTGTCAATTCTGGCACTCCCTAACCTTCGCGGCCTTCCTTTTGTAATTATGTTGGTCTTTTACTGTAGGTCTCTGCTATAATGGCCCTGGTTTTTCATATTAAAAAGACATTGGGGTAGATTCTCTGCTGGTGTAAATTGGCACAGTGCCATTGATTCTAGTGGAACTGTGCCAATTTTCATCAGCTGCAAATCTGGACCATTCTTGTTAATTTACGTGTAAAGAAGCTCCCCACATGCCTCTAATCATTTCTATTTTCCCCCTTGACCCTTCCTGTGTTTGACGTTGGGTTTTTATCTTAGAAATGTAGTGATAAAATGCTTTATTTTGTTTCATCAGCAAATTGGGATGTCATTAGTCACCACTTCCAGCCTCTCCTCCAAACACTGATTCACAATAGGGTGCAGCACAAAAAGGTCTGCAACAGTGCTATCCCAGGCTGCTATACCTCCACGGTTCAGCATGGTGCAGGAAGGGAAGCACACAGTGCAGCTTGCACAGCATCTCAGGTAATAATGCTTACAGTGCTGCATCAGAACAAGAGGTGGCACATGCTTTGTCTCAATGGCAATTTAAACAGATCTACAATGATGCTTGGACATTCCACTGACTGATATATTTTTCTGGTTAAATATTTTGCTTTCTATCACCAACTAGTTTTTCCCCATACTGGCTTTATTTGCATCACCTTAATTATCAAGTTCTTATTTTATGATTAGCTGTGTTACTGGCTACTGTCTAAAAACTTCATCTAGTACTTTTTGTGGAACTCGCATCTTTTTGATAAAACTATATATGCACTTGTATTGCCAACCTTCTCCATTAAATTGTTAACCTTTAAAATATACTATCAGGCTGGAGCAGCAAGATACACTGTTGCAACAGCCACCATCATTTTTCCTTAGAACTACACTCCATCCAGGTTCTTTATAGGGGTTTGGGGTTTTTTTAATGATTTTATCAATTAAGTTTCCTGACACCAAAGAAAGGTTGACGATTCTAATTCCTGGAATCATTCTCAAAACCATTTCCCCCAAAACAGTTTTGTAGGAAAATGGTTACCTTCAGTCTTCCTCTGTTGTACCACATTTTGCTGATTAATTACCTAAGTTTTAATAGGAATTCAGTTAGCAATTCATTAGCTCCTTCAGATTTCTTGGATGAATGCCACATGTTCTGACTTTCACTGTCATTTAATTCCATGGGTTGTTGCAAACCTTGTATATACATCACTGCTTTTGGCAACACTTGCTGTTTGTAAACAGCAAACGCTAAGGCAGGCAGTTTCTTATGATCTGCTCTGCTGAAGTTCTAAGCAACCAAAATACTTTGTTTCTGCATAAACTCTGTGTCTTTTCAGTTTGTTCCCTTTGTGCCCTGGTGACTCCTCATGCATTTCCAGCACATTATCACCATAATGCTAAACATTCTACAGATTTCCTCTAACTCATTTCAGATTAATCACACTTGTATTACAACAATGTGGCTTTGAAATAATAATAAAAACCTATTATTTAAAATACACACCAAAAGTCGCATTGCAATTTTTAGATGTGTTATAAGCCTAAGGTTTGTAAGGTGTTTAGTTTAAATTGTATTGTATACCACATTTTGACACGACATTGAATGGTGTCATCTACCTCTACCCACACTCTCCTTAAAATCCCATTGAAGAACACAGTCTTTGCTTTGCGCTCTTTACTGTCATACTTAACCTTTTCAAGGCAGTATTTAGCCCAGGTATTTTCTCATGGTCCCATACACTCTTCACTTTTGTTGCCTGAAAAAAAGCTATGGGCCTTACAGAACAGCCTCCCACTTCCACATTCTGATCTTGCCTACACAGTACACAGAAATGAATTATTGTACCTCATTGATTTTTTTCATGAGCACCATATTTCACAAGTGATAAATTATACCTATATTATCTTGATGCCAGACATTAAGCCCTACCCAGAGTTTCCTTTAAGCTCCTTATATTAGTATTTGCAAGTTTTATTATTTTATTGAAATATTCCTCTTTAGAGGTGTCTTTCACCTTTGCTGCACCACTGCTGCAGTTGCTTACTTTATCGCCTATTCTTGGGTATATTTTGCAAAGATGAGACGTCTGAGCAGCACATAAGAAACGGGACATTTTCATCTGAAAATACCAAGAGGAGAAAAGCAAAATTATGGAAAAATATCCCTTCTTGTGAAGAAGGTTTTTTGTTGCATACACTTTTATTCTATAAGGAAACATATGGTACTAAGCAAGAATAAGAGATATTTTTGCTTTGTATAAGTTGTTGATGAAACAAAGAACAGAATACTTACTATATTGTTAAGGTATCTTAATTTTTTAAAGCTGAAAATTTTTATAATGCACAGGATGGAAAACAGACAGGAAAATATTCTAGGCCTGGGCAAATGTCTCAAGAGTGGTCTGACAAAACCAATCTATTCAGATTAGCAACCAAAATTGAGGGATGACTTGATGACACTGTTAATGTATCTTTTCAAGGAGAAAATACCAGTTAATAAAGAGCTCTTCAGCCTAGCTGAGAAAGGCATAAAAAGAGCAAATGGCTAGAAGCTGATGCCAGACAAATTCAAATGAGATATACTAAAGAGTAACAGTTATGATAATTAACCACTTGAACAAACAACCTCCCTAAGTAATAAAATTTTTAGATGAAAACCAAATGGCTTTCTAAAAGATATGATTTATACAAATGGTTTAAGTTCTAAACTTTGCTAACTGCATAAAATTCCTTGCACAATCTTAGAAAGTCAGACTGGATGATCAAATTGTGCCTCAAACCTGAAAGTTTTAACATGTGGCAAGACATAACTTTCAGAATCACACAACCATTCAGAACAACCGCTTGTTTATTATAATTGTCTTTTTTGCTCTTAAATTGGTAATTTTGTGAAACAGTTTTCTAACCCTCTGTCTTGTTACACAAAAGGTTAAGTTGCCTACAGACAGATCAGATAAAAAGCTGGTAAAAGTTGCAATTAAAAAAACCCACCCCTGTTTCAAAAAGCATTTAACATAAAAAGAGAGAGACGGAGAAAGACACAAATGCCAGAGCTGGAAGTATTAAAAGCATGCTCTGAAAACCTCTGTGATGACAGTTTGAAGAAAGCAGCTTTTATATGCTACTGAGCCCACCTCTACAATGTCTTTTAAATGCAACTGTTTACCCAGAAAATATAAGCAAGGGCCAGAATCTGGACTAGAAGAGGCACCTTTTGATTGCAGACACTGAACTGAATCCTTAACTAATAAATTGTTCCACACCTTTGTCTGAAACAAGAAAAGCAAAGGTCTGCATTTTCTCACAAGAATGCACAAGCCCCCTCAAAAGCAATATGGTTTTCTACATCTAAGTCTCAGTATTTGTTGACTTAAAGAGTTTGTATGAATGACAATGCACATCACTGGTTTGTTACTTCTGTCATCTGTGCTACTGAGTGTACCTTGACTCAGATCAAAGTTGAAAGCTTCTTAAAAGATACACAAACCACAATGTGACAAATAGCATGCTTTGTTTGACACAGCAAACAAGAAATTACTTTCATCAACCCAGGAAAAGAATCCTGTGTTTTCAGTGCTAATTCTGAAGACCACAGTGATGGAACCAGAGCTTTACTTCATCCTCAAGGAATGAGGACCTCTCCAAAGACAAACAGAGAGGAAGAAACAGTATCAGTGCATTAAATGCTGACAATGGTATGAATTTGAGGCTTGTACTCTATAGTTCACATTTGTAGAAAATTCACCCTTTACATAATTAAACGGATTCCCCACAAAGTGGAAAATGTCTCCATTAAGCAAATATTTATTTAACCGGAAATTACAGATCAGAACATACGCAGTACTTCACAGATACATCCAAAACTAAACATTCATAAATCTAGAGCTTTACACAACCTAGTAGCATACACACTTAATAACATGGGCATCAGAAATATTGAAAACCAGATGTTTTGTTCTTTTTACAGTCACATTACCTAGGTAATTTCCAATGCATTCTTATAAAATATTGGAAAGTTTTTACAAACATAAAGTACTTCAGATCTATAAATCCTTACTAATGTGTGCATTATTGGAGTAAAAAAAATTTCACTATGACATATACTCAATAAAAAACAATGGTCATGCATGAAATCACATTTGGCTTGGAATCTAATTTGTTCTAAAAATGTACATGCACAAACTTCCCTTTAAATTAAGCTTTTTCTCCCTGAGAAGGAAATCATATTTACTTAACAGAACAGATTTTGAATCCAACTATAAACCAGTGACAGCCTTTTCAGTGACTTGAGGAGGCTTTAAATGGGACCTAATAACACCTCTACTACCCTTACAAACTAAAATTATGCAGCTTTCCCCAAGTTGGAAGCACATGCCTGAAAGTTAGCAGAAACTGACAGAAAATGCAAACAGTAAACAAATAGCACAACAATGAAAAATACGTAGTATGTGTGTGTGCACATACGTATAAAATATATTTAAGATATATGTGAACAAAAAGTAAATGAGGTAAAACACTTTCAAACTTCTGAGAAGAAAGAGCAGACACTGTATTTTTATAATTAAGGATGTCTGACTCAGTTCTCTTAAAAAAACCTTTAACTGGGCAACTACAAAGCTCTGCGACAGTGTTCCTTGCTGAGTCAAAGGCATGGCTCACATGCAGATTTGCCAAAACCTGCCTTCCTCAGCCAGCAGAAGTATTTCAAGGTGGAATTCCTTGTCAATGCATTCAGACTCAGCTCTCACCATTTATGACAGCAGTGCATTCGATTCTTAGAAGAAGTAGTGGCTTGATACACTTTCAGCAGCATAAATGTCCTTATTTCCACTGCAGGTGGGAAATCTGTATCTTCACACATGTGAAGGTCATTACCCATCCTATTCACTATCCACACACTGGAGCTTGGTTTGGAGGCAGTAACACAGCCCTACATCACTGTAACAATATTACATAACAACCATTCCAGGCATAAGCTTACAAAAGGTATAGCACTCACCATTCTTGCCATTCGCAACACAGGCTTTACATACTGTGTCAATACACATTTTTAAAACATGTTCTTTTAAAGCCACCATTCAAATGTTGATCAATTTGAAGTAACTTCCACAAAAGTACTACATTCCTTTCAAATATATTAATATTTGTATTACACTCCTCTAACATGGCAAAAACATATTAGACAATATCATGGTACAAAGACCCAGTTTCAGTGAAGCTCATTGCAGTTGCTACACTACAAAGTTTATTTCAAACCTTTGTCCTAGCATTGCTGTTTCTCTATCAAATTGATTCAGCCCACACAATTTATTAGCTCTTCCTGAAAAGTTACTCTCCTGCCGTTGATAGCAGCAGGCCACCTGCCTCTGCTAATTAGCAGTGCCATGCTCTGCTGCAGCTCTAAAAGAAGAAAATGGATTGGCTCTTCAGCTACTGCATTTTATTCTAGAAGACCAGAAGCTGTTGAATCCATGTCTTACTCCTTCAAAAAGGTTTTAAGAGTTACTACACTACATGGTACCTCAGATGAGTGCTGCTAACCTGTGACTAAAATTCTCATTTTTCCTAAATCTTCCTAAAAAGAATTCTGTAAAACTCAACCATTCTAGACAGATCCATGATTTCAGGACTACTTAAACACACAATTAACATTTTAAAATTATACACATGGATAAAAACAGGTGTCATTAGTCACTTATTAGTCACCTTCAAAACAGGCAGCGTGTTAATTATGTTAATGTCCTTGGAATGTTTAAAGCAACCTTTTGCATTTGAAGCAGAGGCTCTTGGTAAAAGGTGGCACTTAATAAGAAATGGCAATTAGTGATACATGTTATTCTCCAGAAGACTGAACTATGAATTTTAATTTCTTCCTGACCATGGATCAGCTAAGGCTAATACAGATATTTTAGTTTAGAAGCAGTAGGAAGTACAGTAAAAGTGAAAACCAAAATAAAAGACGACACTAATCTCTGAGTTTCAATTAAGGCCCAGCACCTCTGGATTAAAGGCTTATTTTAATGAAATGCCTTAATTAAGTATACATGTGTATAGGATCACCTTAATGAGGTATGACAGAAATAAATGAGACAGCAAACATTATTTTAAAAGAAGCTTATTAGCAACATTAAGAAACTCAGTCAAGGATTCCTAGGGAAAAAAAAAAAAAAAGTAATGCAATACTGAAAAGACACAAGAATGCTGGACCAAGTTCAAGCATAAAACAATTAAACTAAAATAGGTACGAGAGGTATTTTTCAGTATCTTTGTATTCAAATTAATACATACTAATGATTTTTCTACACATCAATGGGTTTATTTTTGCAAATATTACAGCATTTACACTCTCATTTAAATTTTAGCAGAAAATCAAGTTTTCTACTTTATTTGCAAATTAAAATATATTACTAAAAATCTTTAAAAGTTTATATTGTAAAATATCACTTTACAGTATTACTGAGTCAGGTTTGGTGTCAGGTTAACTTGCAAATTCACTTTAAAAACAACTATTTTATCTTTTTATTCTTGTCTTTAGAAACAATCAGTGATTTAATGTCATGTTAGATGGCCACTTCAGTTGCTTTTTACATCTTCCCCTACAGTACACAGAGGTATTCTCATTTACAGATTCAACTTTAAAGTAATTACTTATAATTACAGAGAAGAAGTGCATCCAGTGGATTAATCATTCCATTTATATGCTGCTCGAAGGATTACTCTCAGGACAGCCTCACTGCTTTTGCTTGGAAAATGTCAGTTCCACAAGAAAACAAATCTCTCAAATCAGTAGCAGCTGAGAAGGACCTGACAACTATTTAAACCCAAAAGATTAAAGAAATGGCACAGCTGGACTTGAGGCAGCATCTGTACCTGTCCTCCTCTTGGGAAATAAAGGGTCACCCAGTAAGAATAACCAGTAAAATGGCCAGAGGAAGCCTATACTCCTACTAGGGGCTAGAAGTACCTTTGCACAGTTCTGGATCCGAAAGAAACACATCAGTGCTTATTAAAAACAAGGGCAGTGCTTCTGGCTCAGGAAACTATGCTCTGAAGCCTGGGAATTCCCTGAAGGAGCTGCTGCTGTACACTAACCCCAGTCTTACAGTCTCCCTGAGCCATCCACTTTTTGCCATGGACAAAGATGGGACACTAGGTGACAAAGATCTTTGGTTTGATCCATATGGATACTGCTCACCTGTTCTCTTCATATAGAGCTTTTTTTTTTTTACATGGTGACTCTATGGAGTTGCCAAAAACACAGGTCACCCAGAATGGCAGTGATGTATCTTCCCTTAAAATTTAAGGCCAATAGTGTGTAACTTCAAATGGGCCACCCTAACTTTGCTAAATGCAGGGGAAAACATAAACCCCCATCCCATCCAGCCGTGCTTAGGAAGAGGTGCAGTCACGACTACCAAAATAATCACGTTAAAGGTTTTTTTTCACAACAGAGCCACCCATGACTGAACTGATACCCACTGGATCATAGATCAACAGCCAACTGGCGCTAATGCAGCACATATAGCGACTCAGTGTTCATCACTAACCAGGGAAGCTACTGGAAGAAATGGCCGAAGACTGTGTACCATTGGCACCATCACTGGGAAATTTAAGAAGCTGGAGGACTCTGCTGAAAGGCCACTGCTGAAGGAAGCCCTTCCACATATGATAATCACAGGGCCTCCCTCTCATCTTACTACCTGCCAGGTTAAGAACAGCCCTGAGGTTAAAAATACATACTAAAAATTGAAAATGCAAAGTCAAAAATAGTCTTCAGGTCAAAATGCACATGGAGGGCTTCCATTAGTGTGCACTACCAACCCCCACGTTCCAACACAGACACAGGAGCTAAAGAGGAAAACACTAACCAGCAAGGATAAGATACAGGAAAACATGCAGCTTCGGTGTTGGGGAGAAATCAGCAACGAGGCACTCGCTGGGGCACCCCGACGAGCAACCATTGAGGCCGGGGCAAGGAGCAGCGACAGCACCCTGAGGAGAGAAGGACCGTCTCCCGCTCCGCGCCCTTCCACACAGCACGTTCCCGCGCACGCATCGCGCCTGCGCGGCAGCCTCGGCCGCCATCTCCACGCCGGGGAGCGGCGTTGCCTGGCAACGCGGCCCTTGCGGCGGGAGGCGCGGCGGTGGCGGCGCCCGCGGCTGAGCCGGTGAGTCGGTGGTCAGGCGCGGGGGCGAGAGGTCTGTGAGGTAAAAAAAGTACAAGAGGTAACAAAGAGCAACGAGGCCACGGGCAGGGGGCTGGTGCAAGGCGAGGAGCAGGGTCGGCGGTGCTGTGAGGTGGCCTGGCCGCGTGGCCTAGCTGGCGATGGCGCGACGCCCACATCCCGCCCGGAGACAGCGCTGCTCCGTGTGAGGAGCGGTGGCGGCGACAGCGCTGCCGCTCCGGGCACCCAAAGGTGGAAGGCAGTCTCCAGCCGTAACGCGGGGAGCACGCCGATGGCTGTGGTAGCAGGAGGAACAGCTACACGCTGGAGGAGAAGGGCGTTGTAAGCAGCGGCTCCTGTTTGCCACAGCCGGCGTTAACGGGTGTCACCTCACCCTCTGCAGCCTCCTCGCCGCTGCTGCCCCACGCCGCAGGTGTTCCTGCTGTACCGGTGAGTATGTCGAGATTGCAGCGGGGCAGCTTCAGCCCCATAATCCTTGCTCTGTGTATCACGGGCTTCCTTGTCTACAATAAACTAAAATGGCAGAACAACAGTTCAGTGGGATTTATTGCTACGGCCATATTTTCTCCTCGGTTCAGCTTGAAATTTGTGATTACTGTCATTCATTTTGAAGCTATTCTTTGTACATTATTATGGGCAGTCCATTGGGGGTGAGATGAGGCTGACGGGAGCAGCACAGTTGACGGTTTATGGATCCAGAGTTAACTTTTGTGCCTGGAATACATGTTAAGATGTCTCCTGTGGTAGGCCTGGGAGAAAACAAGTGAAACTGTAGGTTTCTCTTCTGCTATTGATGAGGCTGTTTCTGCTTAGAAATGTTATTCAAGTTCTTGTATATGTCTGTTTGCAGAGCCACATGACTCTTGTAAAATCAGCTAAAGATTATCAATGGAGCATCATGATTTTTACAGGGTATGATTTCACAACTTTTAAAATAAGGCAGAAGGGTGGGGAGAAATGGAGGAATAGATAGATAAGCCCATTCCCTGTATAAAAATAATATGTTCTTGTTTATATTCAGTGTTCTGGAAGGCAAGGTTAGCCTTTGGGATTGTTTTTAATTATATTGAAGTAAAAATGTGTTTGGGCATGCCAAACTTTTATAGTCCATAATGAGTTTATTGCATATAATAATTATGGGCTCAGTAATTAAAACTTTAAAATTACTGCTATTTTATTTAATATAAATGATAAATCAAAGATTTCATTTGACTTTTTGTAAGTTAAAACTCGGATGTGTCAGAAACATCAATCTTAAATTTCATATTATGGTAATTGTATGTTATGCTTCAAGTATGGGAGTTGCATGTGTATAAAAGCCTTTGACAAGTCAAAAATATTGGCTAAGTGCAGAATTTCTTTTAATTTAGTATATTATATATGTTTTAAATCATTTATAACAGTAATTATTCAAGGGTGGGGTTTTTTTTCTTTTTAGGGCCGCTCCTCCAAACAACAGACCATAGCAGTTTCTGCAGTTGCTTTACAGGATCATATAATACACAGTCATCAGCTCCAGGATCTTTCATTAGCAGATCCTTTTAAGTCAAGGGCAAGGAATACCAAGAATATTTACAAACCTGTGAACAAAGAAATGGTCAGAGCAGTAGTAGATACCGGACTAAGAAAAAAGAGCACTCACCACAAAAACAAGGAAGATGCAGAAAAGGAGTATGTTCTTGATCCCAGTCCTCCACAGCTAACATTAGGTAAACCATTATATTCTGATTTGTGAATTTTTGTTTTTATTTAAAATAAACTGAGGAAGCTAAGCTTTCTGTTCAATAAGATAATTCAATGCTAAACAGCATAAAATCTTTTTTTAAAAATTGACAAAATTTAGCAGTTAAGGCCATCAGGTAAACAACAGAATTGCCATCAGTGGCTTGAATGTGTCTTTTCATATCTGAAATGTATTAAAAAATACTATTATTGTGGCTATGAAGGTAAAAAGAAGCTAGTGCGTCTTGATGAAGAATAATTCTTCATTAAGAGGTGGGAAGTCTTTTACACTTCTTTTAATATGTTTTGTATATTGACTGTCATAACATTCTTTACCTTCTATTCTCAAGCAAACATCAGTGATTTTGATACTGTATTTCTTTGGGGCAATGTTTTAGTATTAAGATTTTTTTTTTTTAAGTCTATTTGAAATGGTTTGGTTTATTCCTTATTCAGTAAAAAGACATTTACTAGTGCTGCATAAATGTATTCTTTGATAATATATACCCACGTTTACTCAAAAGTTAAAAAGGTTTATTTTTACAATGGTCCTGGGGCTAAACCTGGGAAGAATTAACACCTGTAGTTAAATACCTTTTTCAAATTTAGAAGCAAACATGCAACAAGATAAAAGTCACAGATGTGAGGACTTGGAATGATGCCTGGTGAGAAAACTCACTTTTAAATAGTATTATAATAATACAGTTGTACAGCAGTGACAGACAATATTGCTTAAAAAAACAAAGCCAGGGAGCATCTTAACAGACCAGGAGTCCAAAAGTGCTTCCCACCTATCAGCTTCAGTCTTGTATTTCCCTTTTCCAAAGACTTCTACAGTATTCTTGCCATGAACATCTTGTCTCCATCCTTTTGGTTGTCTTGATTAGGTATTTCTTAAAGGACTTTCCGGCTCCACAATTTGCATTTTTAAGCATAATAAACTTTCATCATCATTAATAATTGGTTTATGTATTCTTTTTCATAAAAATGCCCTTAGGCCTCTCTGAAGATCATGTTGCCTTTGCTATAGTAACTGTCACAGTAGACCCAGCTCTAAAGAGAACCATGTAAATCAATGAGGCTCTGTACAAGCACAGGCATCTGCCTTTTGGAATCAGCTGAAGGTTAAGAGGGTAACTTAAGATAATACACAACAAGTGAGTGTAACAAGTGATAGGACAAAGGTAGTAAGACAAGGTGATTATTACTGTGTTTACATGGTTATAGTTCTAAAGATGGGAGGGTTTTTTCTTTGGTTCGTTTTGAAGAGGAATTTGAAAGAAGAGAGGATAGTGGGGGGAAGAAACAGCAGAGAGGTACTGGGGTTAACACAAATATAAATAATGAGTGATTATGGAAGCTAAAGGTTGTGGTGAAAAAATGCAGCCCAAGTGTGAGCATGTTCTCTGCAATTATAAAAAACACAAAGTATTTTCTCTTTAAATCACAGCATTGACTGAAATGTCCCATATGAATGCATGTGCAAGTGATTTGAAAGAATGTGCTGAAAGATTTTAAAAAATTGCAATTGTTTCTGGGTTTTGCTTATTAGTATTTTCACCTATAGACTCATGTTATTTTAAAATGCTTGTGTCAAGCTTTCTCTTCTTAATAAGAATTGTGTGGTTTAAACCTTACAGCTGTGAAACAACTTTGAAAATGTAACTTAATGCAACTTTTTCTTCTTGAGTTGTGGGTAATCAAACAAAATCTCCTAGGCCTCTATCATTAAATTTTTCTCAGTAGGGACTTGAGTCCTAAAACCAAATAATAGTTTAAAAGTTAATGTAGGTAATCACTTTGCTAATGTTCATTTTAGGATAAATAACTCACTTGGTTGTAAGTGGGTGTGTCAGTAAATGGTTTGGGCTTGTAAACTTGATGCATAAGGTTGAAAACTCCAGGATGTCTGGAGCTGTGATAAACATAGGCTTTCATTGCTTGTATTTATTCCAGTGCTGCTTTGAGAATATCTTCATAGAGCCTCTTGCTTCAACCATATATCCCTTCTTGTGTGTCCTGCTGCCAGTTTTCCTTCATCAATTACGTTGTATAAAAGTTTTCCTTCTAAACACCTGTATAACCTGTCCCTCACAAATATGCCATCTGGTTTACATTATTTAGAAGTTAGGTTTTGCCACCAATCTCTTCCTATTTGGCAGCTTTAATCATCCATTTGTGAAAGCTTTAAATAAGCATTTTTTCTTACCCCGGGGGTATATAAAAGGCTTTCCACAAAGCCATCTCATTGTCTTCCTTAAAACAGTCTCTGACCACAATGCTTGGAAGAAAATCCAGGGTAGGCATTTTTTTATGTTGTGATATTGTCTTTTCATGCTGCGACTGGTTTGCTATCTTGTTCACTGCCTATGTATCCTGATTTTCTTATCATAAAGACCATCATTTGTGTATATTGGACTATCAAAATGGGGTCTTGTTTCCTTACTCATTCACTGATACTCTTACATATTACTGTCAGATGAAACTTTATATATGTTTTTACTGAAACTTCTATCACGTATTTTATAATTTGATTCTTCTTTTGTAGAAGAAACACTGATTTATGCAATATATGCTCTTCAAGAGCTGAATGGTCAATGCTTGTCACGCAGCTACCGATTTCAGCAAATCATGCGTAAGCTTTAAGCAAAATACATGTTCTGAACTAGTTTTTAGACTCTATAAAAAGATTGCAGGATCCTTCATATTTCTCTTAAAGCTCATATTATTTTTCACCATCAAGAGCACCAGATAAAAGCATTTTACTGCACCAAAATTGATAGACAACGCTATTTTATGTTAATACAGTGTATATTTTACATTCTAAAATTACAATGCCGTAAATACATACGTATGCGCTTTGCTGCTTGACACGGAGTGGTTTGAATTCTAGCCCATAGCCTGCAGGCAGAGCTGTGAGCTCCTTCCTGCACGTGTAGAGGTGCCATGTTTGTGTCTGGGTATCGAGTTGCCCAGGAACTGAAACTGTGTGCTTCTAAGACAATTCATATATGACCACCGATGTAGTCTACAGCATTCATTGATTCAAGTTATCTTTTGATACTTAGGTTTACATGCATTGCTTACCTTTGACTTGATATCTTTACCAGGGTAACAAAAGTAACAAGGTGGGGTCTAGGTGAACCAAACCATATGTAGAGAAAGCACTTTCCACGTTCTTCCAAAAGCATAAACTGACCCAGCTTGAAATCTCAAAGCCATCTAAGATATGGAATCAAACTGATTTATGTTTGAAGGATGTCATGACCTCACAAGGAAGTACGTTAGGCAGGTAGTTCAACTAAAGGGAAGAAAGTATTCCTTATAATTCCTTTAGTGCCTCACAAAAGTTCTTTAAAAAGATCAAAGACAGTTTTGTGCAAATTTTAAATGATTAATGATACACATCTGTAGATGGATGAGCTCAGGAGCAGGATTTTTGTCTGAAAAATTAACAAATCCTATCCTAGAATAATAAGATACTCAAGCAAGTGGATCACCAATACCCTATTCTTTGCTTTGTTAGGATTCCTTTTCTCTTCATGACTAACTGGTGTAATGGGTTTGGATACACGAGCTGTCTGATGGGGTTTTGAAAGCTTATACAGAACAAATAAGTGCTGCTTATTAATGTCTAGTTTATGCAAAGATTTTGGTATGAATGAAACAGTTGACCTTTTCCTTCCCATTTAGAACTAAAACTCTCATCTAAGTGTCATCAGCTTACATTCTGTTCCATCTCCCTCTTCTGTTATTGTTTTAGCAAATACCACTGAGGCCTCATGATGGACTCGTGTTATTGGCTTATTACACATACCTTGGACATTCCTGCATTGACTTTGGTCAGTCCACACAAGCTGCTTCCTCTGGTCTTCAAAGCTGACAAAGATCTATTCTTTGCCATACCTACTAGCATCTTTCTTTACTACGGAGATACTGACACTGGACTTTTATCTGCCATTTGTGGGGACGAGGGGGCATATTGTAAGTATTTTCACTGATTCCTTCTTTGAGAAGGCAGAGATTTCACATGGACATGCAGCAAAGCATCTCACAACTATCATTTGAGATCAACAAGCTCAGGTATCACAGTGATGCTATCACTGGTGTCTTGTGACCATTACTTTGTTTCTTTATGCTCTTTTATTTCTCTTGCAACCGCCACAGTCTGATTACACTTCAGTATTTTGCACCAGCAACAGTTTTTCATTATACCACTTCATTAATTTTTATTTTTATTTTAAGAACACAAAAATGCATTGTTAAAGAAAACTTCACAAATGAATTCTTAGCAGAGATTTTCTTTATACTGATGATTTGAAATGACACTGTTGTGCATTGTTATATTGTCTAGTTAATAATGCCCATCTTAATGGCTGTGAAAAGGTATCAAAATAAATACAAATTACTCAGCAAATAAAAGTTTACTTTTAAAAAAATTTCCTCTGTAAGTCCTGTATGTAAAAGAGGTTCTGACAATTACTGAATAGCTAATTACTACTAAGAAGTATGTTGCCTGCCAGTGTTTTGTCTGATGATAGATTTATATGAAGTATCTGTATAAAGTATTTTTAAATAAGTGCATTATCGATTAATTTTGTATGAAGAAAATCCATTGTCTGCATCTGCCAGTGGGTTTTATTCAGTGATTTGTTGTTGTTATTGTCTACAGCTCAGAAATTAGGCCTAGTTGAGCCTCCTTCCTTGCCACTAACTGCTGAAGAATGGGTAAAAATAAAGCAGAGATCCATACAGCATGGAGACTCCATACAGCCTTGTGCAATATGCAGGGAAGAATTTGCACTTCAACCTCAGGTACATGTGTAACTGTATAATTGTGTGGACTACACAATTGTGTGTAAAAATTTTTTTCCAGAGTTACTGCTAAAAATCATTAGCTGGAGGGAGAAAGGGAAGAAAGATTCTACTGTAAGACACCATTTAGCATTTAATAGCTGGACGCAGCTGTCAGTGGCCAACTCTGAAAGTATTTTGGATGTGACATGGTAGAGAAAGGTTGGTAGTGTTTGTTCAGTTCTGAAGTTATGACAGTAGAAGAGAAGGTAATCGGCCTTGGTATCTGTTCCTGCAAAGCAGGTATTGGCTATTTTCTGCTTCTTGTAAACTCCTGTGAGATATGATCCTAGCCTTCATTCATCAGAAAGGTAAATATTCACTAATTATACAATTTAAGATATATTTTGTTTTCTCACGAGTTTTTTAATTGCAGTTTAGTTCAATTGTTATTTCTATTTGGAAAATGGAAGTAGGTGTACTCTTAATAACCTAAGGAAGCGACTGACTGATATCTGAAGAAATGCTTGCATTTTACCTTGATGGCTTTATTCAATGCATGTGTGTAGCATAAGCATAAATACATCATGCTTTATTAGATTCTGTCATCTATAGTCTTGAAAATATTAAGCAAAAGGGACAAGTGACTGATTGAAGAGGAGTGCTGCTTCAGAGAGGTGATGATGGTAATTGGGAGAATTATCCCAACTACTTGCAAGTTTCTTTCCACAGTGCATTTTAGGGTAGGTTTTTTCTGCCTGTTCTCCCTTTTAATTTTTCTTGAAGACTTTTTACAGCCAAGTCTGTGATGTGAATCAAGGTCTTTTAATAACCTTAGGTACAGGGCTTTTGCTTCCTTTTACATCAACATTAACTGAAGGTGTACAATTGTCCACAGGCAGGTGGGATGGATCTGGCAAAAGACCATTCTGCCAGTTTCTGGCTACCCTGAAAGTCTAAAGCTTGACAAGAGAGAGCAAAAGACAGCACTCATTAAAAAGGTTACTTTAGATTTGGCACAAAAAGGGAAATGCCTCTGGAATTCTTTTTGTCCTCAGTGTTTCGTTAGCTTTCCTCCCTCAAGGGAAAAAAAAGCCACTGTATCTGAAAGCTTTCCCTTCAGCTGGCTGCTAGCCATTAATCCTTTTGTGTTTGCCAGCTCAATAGTGCACACTGCTTGTTCTGGTTTTCACTCCTTTCCCAGTTTTTCCTTCCCTAAGAGCCAACTGCTTTTTTTTTTTGTCCAACTCTGTATCTTTTGTCAGGATGAAGATCATCAGCATTTGGTGGGAATTTAGGTCAGATAAAGGTGAAGTTTTCTTGTAGCCTGTGAACATGCTTTCTCTTTTGTTTTTTTTGTATGTGTGAAATGCTGCATTTGATGTATATTACTTCTTGAAATTTAACATCTCTGTGGGGAAAAGGGAAGAAAATTAATCAGCTTTCATTTTAAGCACTTGTTTTATAATCTTTTCCTCCCGTCAGTAGCAGTTGGCATTTCTTGCTTTCTGCCACTCCATGTGTTGTTAACACAAAATTCACACACTGGTTTAAGATGCAATATATTAAGCAATTTCTATAGAAGGCTGATTTTATTTTCACCGGAAAGACTGCAGTAGTAACAGAAAGAAACTGATGACCTTTCAGGCAGTCAGAATTTTTCTTGTCAACATTTTTTACTTTTCAGCTTTTAGAATGGTTTAAAGTCAGGTTTGGTTGATGTTGGTTTTTTCCTTTGAAAAACAGGTGCTGCTTTCATGTTCCCATGTATTCCATAAAGTGAGTACATTTTTATATAACTATTCAGGCACATAATACATGAGTATTTTAATTAAACTACTTAAGTGAATATCTTAATGAATTAAATGCAATCATCTTGAAAAGTAATTTTTATTCCAGATTTTTGTGGTAAAAAATATAATTTAAGACTGTTTTATGATAAAGCACTTTATTTCATTTTATTACCTTTTTTAAAACCGTATGGGAAAACATAGTTTGTAACTGAGCTATACATTTGTAAACTAAGTGGGAGTAGTTTAATTCATGAAATTTCCTGTGAATGTATGGAGTTCCACAAAATGCTCTTAACATTTTAATTATAAAAATGTGCTTCTTGTAGAGTGTTCATGGATTGATGAGTAAACTTTTTACATTCTGCAATCTATCCTGTTTCATCTGTTCCAATGATATGAAATATATTGTAAGTAATTGCAATTATTTTTTCAGGCATGCCTGAAAGCCTTTGAAAAATTTACAGGTAAAAAGTCCTGTCCGATGTCTAGAAAAGAGCAGAATCAGACCAGAGTAATATATGATGGGGCATGCTTGTTTAAAATAAAGTGCGCTATTAGGTAAGCCTTACTTCTTCTACAGGTGTTGTCACTGGACAATATTTATCTCTAAATAATGCTCCAAATGTGTTAAAACTTTAATATAATGAGAAACTAGACAGAATGAATGTACTCCCAAAGTTAAAGTTTTTTTAAAATGTATAATATGTTTGTTTCATATAAATAGTAAAAGTATATAAATTCGAGTTTCATCTTCTTGAGCAAAACCGTGTCTTACAGAATTCAAGCTTCCTGGAGGGGATATATTGTTAGAAAATGGTATAAAAACTTGAGAAAAACAGTGCCTCCTAAAGATAGCAATTTAAGAAAGCAATTCTTTGAGAACAAGGTAGGTTGCATTTGCTTCTTTGGTCTGATTCAGCTCCCTTAAATCTCAAAACTCTTGAATACCAGCTCTCTACCTTTTCATTTATTCTTTCTTATTCACATCAAACAGGCAGCACTGGAGGCACTTGGTTGTTTTGTTAGTCTGTTCATTCCATCTTCTTTACAACGTAGAAGTAAGGAAAATGTTTTAAATATTTAATTTTAAGGCCTGCCTTTTGCCTAGGCCAACAATAGCAGGCTTTTTGTGAGGCTCTGTATTTCCCTTTTTGATAAATCACAGTAATCTGTTTTCCTGTAGAATTATATGAAGGTGGTATAATAAGGGGAGAAACAAATAAATCCATAAACAATCATAACTTTTTTCACTGTCATTGTTCTCTCACTGGACACTGAACTGGATACCTCCATTCCATAGCTTTGCCCTTCTCTAACTTCTGCTCAGATGCAAGTCAGACCGTAATAAATTAGGGTCCTGACCCCATACAAATGAGGCCAAATCAGGTGCAAGCATTTTGCAATGACCCTTCTTGCCTTTAAGCACACAGCTGCTGCAGAGGCCCTGTGCAATCCTCAAGTCTTCTGCCAACTTCCAGTCTTCCTGCAGCTAGCCCAGCTCAGCTTGTCAGTAACAAAAACTGCAACAAAAACTGCTCTGACACATCCTCAGCAATTACCAAACCATCCCTCAGGGAGCGAGAGAAGCCATCTTCCACTCCAGATTACCAAACAGCCTGGTTAACAGAGATTAACAAAGGCACACAAGACAGCCATTAAAATGTAGCTAGTGCGTGCAGCAAGGAAAATCCTCTTACCCGAGCTGCAAGCTAAATCAGTGGTAGGTTTAAACCAATACTTACATTGTTTGGGTGTTTTTTTTTTTAAATCGCTGCTTTAGTTAAACAGAAGAGTGCAGAAAAAGGCTTGTACTGTCATTATTTCTCACGCTTACTTGGTTGTATCCTGTTGGAGGAGAGCTTTGGAGGCAAATACCCTCCCTTGCTATATTACGCATTTATGTATGATAGTGAGATTGGTACCCCACAGGTGATCTGGCAGACTGTTGCAACAAAACTGGTACTGCGGTTTTGCTTGTGTGGTAACAGTGGCAGGGGAGACAGGAAATACTGTTGTCAGCCATAACACTGAGACAGCTTGCTGGTTGCTATGCGACCTTTGTAATCAATGCAAAGTCCTTCCCTGAAACAGAGAAAATGAATATGGAGATAACTGAAGAAAGCTAGTGTTACACTTGAAAGTGCTCAAACACTTAAGTTTGGAAGAAGTAAATCCTTCAGTGGATTGTGACTGTCCTCAAGTAGCAC
Source organism: Pandion haliaetus (assembly GCA_013401275.1). NCBI lineage: Eukaryota > Metazoa > Chordata > Aves > Accipitriformes > Pandionidae > Pandion > Pandion haliaetus. Next base: position 23,889 of record VYZV01031584.1, on the reverse strand, counting down.
GATGAGAACAGACAACAGAAACGTGGATTTTTCTGCATGGAAGACTGGGGAAACAGTCGTATGCTTCTTTCCCAATAAGGCTGTCAACTTCCTGTGGGCTCAAGACACCATGCTTGGCTATAGACAGGGTCTCAGCAAAGGGAAGTTGAAGAAAGCTTCTGAATATGCTGAAAGTTGCAGCTGAGTGTCACTTTTAAAAATTTCTCTCACCAAACTACAGATGGCAGTCTACTAAGCTACCTATAATGGGCTAGCTTTTAGGGCCTCTATCTTAAATACCTGTTTTAGGGAGAAACAGCCTGATAGACTGCCCACATTTCATCACATGATTATAAACCATGGGAATGTCTTCATTTAACATAGTTTCCATATTAGGAAATCATTCTCATGTGTAACACTTCAGGATTTTGCGGGGAACAAAATGGGTACTACTTTTTCACCTTCTGTTAAGAATAAATTTATAAAGTCTTCTCATATGGATTAGCCAGGTTTAAATGAATTTGGTACCAATTGTGATTAAAGGTTATATACTCATTTTTCTTAGCAGCTTTCAAGTGGGAATTGTAGATGAGTTGTCCTGCTGTTCATTCTTACACTTTTAAGTGTTGGTTAATGAAAACACTAACAAAATTTTTCACAAGGAGCTATCTATTTCCAGATGCTAAAAAGCTTTTCTAAAATAAATTTTGCTTCTCAAACTTGTGCTGTGCTTTTAAAATGTCACTCCCTAAACATTAGCATAATCAAGTGGCATCACAATTGGAAAAAAAAAATTGATTTTTAATAACCCTACCTCCTCTGGAAGGATCACAAAGGTTAAACATCAAGTTTCATACACTTAAATAAATATCACAGAATAAAAACAAAGGTCTGAAATATTAGTACTAGGAAAGACACATTTTACTTGTTTCAGGGTGCTACAGTAGCCCTTACTACAGCTATCATTAAAATTTTTAATAATCTAGATCAAAGGAGATAAGAAAGGTCACCGAAACCAAAGTAGGCTACTTTTTAGCACTACTATACACAGAAAGCAGGGTGTTGCTTCAGCATGTTAGGTAGTGAATTTCTTTGATCCTACCTATAAATGTCACTTCTGTATGTCATTTAATTGTGGTATAGTCTTTTATTGGCGCAATTAAATCTTTTCAAATGCATTACATTATCTCCAGCTTTGCTAAAAACCTTGCCATTGTTTAGGAAGCAAGGTAAGACATTGTGAAATGATGTAGTTGACTTTAGCTTCTCCCTCCCCCTCCACATGATTTCTCCCAACGATTTTAATTTAAATCTCACCAAACAGTATAATGGTCCTGGAATTTGTTTAGTCGTTTGACTTCCTTTATCACATGGAGATGGTAAACATTCTGTTGCTAACTTGAAGTGGCTCCAAGCAGCAAAACTAGGATATTAAACCAGTAAAAGCTTATCAACTGATTCATTGATATGCTGTAAATTCCAGCCTTTTCATTTTACTTTTGAGGGTTGCCATAAGTCAACACATTACTAAGCAATTTGCTGACATTGGATCACTTAAAAAGGCTTCCCTGTGGACAAAGTTCACCTCGGTGCTTTGTTTCATCGTTTTATTTTATCATAGTCTTGTGCTGCTGTACAGATGACTGATGTAGTTTTGCATACCAATAAGAATATTTCAAATACTCAGTTTATGCCATTCTATTCAAGTTTTAAGAAGTCACAGACAAAAAATACAGAGGTATGGTGTTTTCAGAAAGAAATTAATCAGTTTCAGTTGTTCTAGGGAAAAAAGGTTATTCGGTATTATGCCCTAAAACACAGCAGGATTTAATATTTAAATCCTAGAACATGTTAACACTAACATTATACAAAATGCTTATTTCCTTTCTGTTCACATTGATAGTTTGCCCTGATTTGCCAGTGAACAAAAAATTTGGGTTAAATTTCAGCTGCACTCTTTTTTCTTCCCAACCTTAGACTTTATTTGCTGATTGATGGGTATGGGTTGGGTCAGGTCATACCGCAGAAAATACAGGAGTAGCTCAAAGCAGATAGTATCTTAGCAGCAGGGGAACTTAACAGATCACTGTCTCAGCCGGGAGAGGAGTTTTCTTTCCTTTACAGTTTCTGCTCAAAGAGGCTCATAAGAGGACTTTCAGGATCACTTAGTGAAATGGGGAAGAGAAACACAAGTGCAAGCTCAGGGAAGAAATGGAGGGCTTCTCCTTGCAGAGGGAAAAAGGGACAAGCAGCACAGGCACAGAGGGGGCGCTGCTTGCTTAGTGCAGCCCCCGCCCCTCTCTGACCCCTCCTTTCAGCTCTCCTCCTTAGTTTGCCTTAGCAGCTGTCTAGTCATAGTGTGGCTCACAAAGACGGGCCAAGTCCTGCACCATGTACTGTCTGTGTTCTCTCATGGTCACAGAAATAGATGCTGGATAAGGGCCGAGTTAAAACGTGGTTGCTTTTCCTCAAATCTTGGCTCCTGAGAGGCTATTAGAAAGCGTCATCATGGCTGCTCTAGCTGTCTATTACATCCCCCTAGCTTTCTTATGAAAACAGTTCAGGTCTGTTCAAGTTTGATACCAATATAAATGAAGACCAAGCATAAATTGGGACCAAAAGTGTTTTCAAATGGATTAACCTCTACTCAGTGTTGAACAGAAACCATGAATTATATATGGTTTAGGTGTAATCTTAACCTGTTTGTCCCAAAGTGATTTTAAAATTAAATGAGTAAAAGCAGTTAAAATTGCGATGTGGAGTAGATTCAGGTCTAGAACCTAGGTCGGAACAGTTCGGATAAAGGTCTCTAGGACTGCTACTGCTTAATTAAATACACAATCACATTAAAATATTAAAGACATAACCTGATTAAAGCGTTATGCATTAGTATTATATGTCTCATTCACGAAGCTCACAGTGTCAACGTTTGGGATTGTTTGGAGACCACAAAGTGTAAATATTGAAGGAGGCCTGTGGTGGGATTCTTGGTTTTTTGTTTCACACATACCACTGAAGGTCAGTGTGCATGTTTGCCTGGGATAGAATCAGATTTTTTTCTTTCTTCTCAGTGAAGTCATGAGGAGAGCACAAAATTACCCATCTGCTCTTTGCTAGACATAGAATTCTCTCACAGAGTACAGAAGGGGCTGCTGCTTTTCATATCACATTGTGATTTAACTGCCTACACTATACAAGGTGTCTTGGGATTTTGGGTTTTGTGGTTTTGGTTTTTTTTAAGTTATGTTGATGCATCAGCATTAACTTAACAAGGTAACTAAATCTGATTTGTACTGATAAATAGATACATCCTTTGAATATACTGTTGTGTTAAGGATCATTTGGAAATACAGTAAGTCATAATAGGTCTCAGTTAGCAGTGAATCAGACCATAAAATAAAAAGAATATACAGGATCAAATCTAACATCAAAAAGCAAGCAACTTGCCTCACGTGATGGATTTCACCATTTCCCTTAACTGGACACTTCTAATGTTTGTCTCAAGTCTTTATTGAGAAACATCATGGGTTTCACTGGAGGACACTTTCATACTTGCATGTTATATGGACATAATTTTTTTTTAATTAACTGATGATGGGTTTTTTTCATAGTTCTAGGAGGAGATTAAACTTTTAATTTCTTAAAGTGAAATCTTAAAATGTTAAGTGAGCTTTTCAGATAGTTTTTCTGGGCTTTTTATGGGATTTGGGCTCTTGATTCCTTTGGGTCTAGAAAAGTTCACATTGAATATTCTGATAAATGCTATGAAGGGTCACTTTAACAGTTGTAAAGCAGCACGTGTCCTGGTAGAGAANAAAAAAAAAAAAAAAAAAAAAGTTAAATGAAACAATAGGAAAGTTTCAGGTACCATCAAGCTGCCTGACCTTGACAACAATCCTTCTCCCACTTCCCATCCCATCCTCCCTGAAGAGATGGCTCCCTGTATTCCTATCAAGTTTTCACTCACAGGAAATGCATGGAGAGAAAGGCTCACATTGCATGGTCATGGTACAGGTGTTGAAATGTTCCTAAACACTGCTGAAAGCATTTATGAGCAGAGTCACAAAAGACAAATCTAAGACTTGAGTGACTCCCTACAGAACTTTCAGGTATTGTGGTAGCAATGAGAGAAAGTGGCCACAGTGAGTTGGGACTGTGCTAAAGAAGAGGATAAAGATTAAGAAAAGCATTCGTTGCTTTTTGGTATTTATTTTGCTGAGCACTGATGGGAGCATCTTCAGATATGATGACCAGATTGCTTAAGCCTATGTGCAATGTGCAGAAGCAAATTTAAGGCAGCAGGTCATAAAAGTCTAGACCAAGGACAGCACCTAAGATGCCTCTTCTCTCATTGGTTATCATGCCTTTTAACTACCCCCACAGCAGATGCACTGGTTTCCCATCAAATAACCAAAGCTCAACTAAGTTCTATACTTCCTTTCCCTAACACAGCTGTACCCCCTGTGCTGCACACCCATATGGATTAAGGATAGTACATCTATCTTGGGAAAGTTCAGTGATGAAAATCCTGTGTTTTCTCTGAAGGATAATGGTCCATCAGTGGAGTCTGGGGACCTGATGCTTTTAACCTCTCAATCAGCACTGGACATCAGCTGCAAACTGGAACAAAATTTCATAGATCATGTAACTAATCAGGCCCACTTGTCCAATTGCTCACAATTCATCCACGTATGAACTACCTCTAAGTAACTCCAAATCTAACAGCAGTCGATTTTCTTTCCAGGTTCAACAGATCAGCAATCGACTGTTGAGTTCTTACAACATCAACCTAGATGAATTTCTTTCTGAGATAGATTCTTCTATAGCTGCAAGTCGAGATGTGTTTCAGCAGTTGGAAGGAAAAGAAATATTAATAAGTGAAACTGATTGGGAGAAGATCCAGATGCAGGTTGGTTGGCACTTTTTTTGTTGTTTTTAAAGTAGCTTTGCATTTATAAGCTCTTTTATGCTCTTTTGCATGACAGTCTTTTCAGCACAATTGACTTTTGTTTTCTTAAGTTTTGGCCCATCTGTTCCAAATCAAAAATATTAAGAAGTTTTTACAGTTCAGATGTTTACCTCAGCAGTGTCTCTCTTCTTCTCAAAGAGCCCAAATTGGCTCTAGACAAAATTGAGAACCAAAATGTTAATAGTTTCTCAAAATACATTACAGTCTTAAAATTTGAACATTTGAATTAGCATCTTGCTGATATATTTACCTTCCATTGTTTCACTACAGGTTTGTTTGTTTTTACTCAGGCATTTCGGCAAGAGATATTTGACTGTCCTATCTGTATCATGCCGCTCAGTCCTACCGTTCATCCTGCTTGTCTCTTCTCTGGTAACAGCAACCGGTTTTCACGACAGACTGTTCTGCTTTCTTGTTCACATTTGTTTCATCATACCTGTCTTCAAGCATTTGAAGAGTTTTCCTTGGGAGAGCGACGTATTTGTCCTTTATGTCGCTCATATTATCAAAAGAAAATCCTCCAGTGTTGATACATACAGCTCATAATGAACTACCTCGTAGATCAGAGCTGACAACACATGTACTTTTAACTTTGGAGCCTTTTCAGAGCCAGATCTTCCAAGAACAAATGATTTTGTATGGACAATGGTACTTGCCTTGTATTCAGAGAAATAAAAGTTAGAAGGGTGCTGTTGCTTCCCTTTTATACTCAGTTTCACCTTTGGTCTTCCAGCTTTTTTGTTCTTCCTCCCTCCATCACTCCCACCTTCCTCCATTTTTATTTCCCTTCCCCAAAGACGAGCCACAGTTGCTTCAGGCATTGTCTTCATTCAGCAATACCCTGCTATTACCCTCACCTGGTTTTTTTACACCTGATTTGTTGCAGCACAGGTTCCTGCTCACACGGACTGCCACTACTGCAACTGGTTTTTTTGGTTTTTTTTTTTTTTTTTTTTGTTTTCTTTCTCCTTCAGCCACATTTACTAACCCTGGCTGCTGCTTCTGCTTGAATGACTCTGACCAACTCCAGAGAGCTGCAGGCAGATAAAAGTAGCCCTCAAAGATGCAGGATCATTTCAGAACTTCAGAGAACCTGGAACCACAGTAAGTACTGACCACTTTCAAGAGAAATAAAAACGTGATTATGACTTTTCAGCTTGTACTGGTTTTGGCTGGAATAAAGTTAATTTTCTTCTTAGTAGCTGGTATAGTGCTGTGTTTTGGATTTAGGATGAGAATAATGTTGATAATGCGCTGATGTCGTAGTTGTTGCTAAGCAGTGTTTATACCAAGTAGAGGACTTTCCAGATTTCATACTGCCCTGCCAGCAGAGGCTGGGGGTGCACAAGGAACTGGGAGGGGACACAGCCAGGACAGCCGACCCAAACAAGCTAAAAGGGTATTCCATACCATGGGACATCATGCCCAGTACATAAACTGGGAGGAGTTGGCTGGGGGGCACTGTGGCTTGGGGGTTGGCTGGGCATCAGTCAGCAGGTAGTGAGCGACTGTATTGTGCATCACTTGTTTTGTATATTCTCTTACTATTATTTTCCCTTCCTTTTCTGTCCTATTAAACTGTCTTTATCTCAACCTATGAGTTTTACTCTTTTTTCCAGATTCTCTCCCCCATCCCACTGAGGTGGGGGTGGGGAGTGAGCAAGTGAGCGGCTGTGTGGTGCTTCACTGCCAGCCAGGGTTAAACCACAACACAGCGAACACATTGCTGAAATTAAAGTCACCACAGATAATTTATAAGAAAACTATGAGCACATAGAGACAAAAGTCAGAAGCTAGAACAAAATGAAATAGCAAAATACCAAGGTAACAAGAAAATTCATTTTGCATAAAAAGGCAGTAACTGGTGAGCTACAGAAATGATAGACAGCTTCCAGATAATAGTGACAAGATCAAATTGTGTCATGCATCAAGTGAGGTGGTCACCACCATACCAGGTGTAGGGGTGTACAGTCTGAAGCTGGGAGTAGGGAAAGCTGTACTAGAGCATCATTCGATAGCAAGTGTTTTACAGGTCACCTGCTGATTGACTCTTCTTTTGGGCAGCCAGAAAGCTGTCTACAGGGCTGTCAGAGACAGTTGTCTCCAGGAACTGGTGGAGAATGTGTGACACTGAGGGACTAGGAATTGATAAACTTATCTTGGAACCAGGGAGGAGGGAAGAAATCCTGGGGAAATGCAGACATTAGTTTCACTTTATTTCCCAGGAAAACACTGGTACAAACTACTTAAAAGGAACTAGTATTTGACATGGGATTTGCCAAGAAGAGAACCGTATCCAGCCAGTTCAGTTTATTTCTGTAACAGGATACAGTCCTGCGGATGAAGCAGAAAACAGTGTCATAAAAAATTAGTGCAAAATATACACTTACATAGGAATAACACCATGTAGAGGTGACTCACATCTTACATATGTAGCAATGTAGAGGCTTTCTTTAGAAAGACATCCAGAAATATAACTGAGAACACAAGTTCAGTATGAATGAATGATGTTGCAAAAAAGACCATCAAAAAAAAAAAAAACCAAGCCCCAAACAAAAAAGTACTGAAGACATGATGTAGTGTAAAGGAAGGCTTAAGCTTGGAGGTTTCTCTGTACAGTTCTGAGCTCTGCATTTGTAGAAATGCACGAGGGTCCCCACTGGCAGCAAAAAAGATGAGGAGGGGCCTACACAGAACAGTTGAGGGAACTGGGGGTCATATCTGTCATGGTTTAACCCCAGCTGCAGCTCAGCCCCACACAGCCACTCGCTCACTCCCCCCGCCAGTGGGGGAGAGAATCAGAAGGGTAAAAGTGAGAAAACTCATGGGCTGAGATAAAGACAGTTTAATAGGTAAAGCAAAAGCCATGCACACAGGCAAAGCAAAACAAGGAATTCAGCCATCTCCAGGACAGCAGGGCTCCATCACACCTAACGGTGACTTGGGAAGACAAACACCATCACTCCAAACGTCCTCCCCTTCCTTCTTCTTCCCCCAGCTTTATCTACTGAGCATGACGTCATATGGTCTGGAATATCCTTTGGTCAGTTGGGGTCAGCTGTCCCAACTGTGTCCCCTCCCAACCTCTTGTGCCCCCCAGCCTACTTGCTGGTGGGGTGGGGTGAGAAGCAGAAGAGGCCTTGGCTCTGTACATGTTACTGCTGAGCAGTAACAAAAACATCTCTGCATTATCAACTCTGTTTTCATCACAAATCCAAAACACAGCCCTATACTAGCTACTATGAAGAAAATTTACTCTACCCCAGCCAAAATCAGCACAACTTCTTTTATATAAGGGAAATGTAACTTTTCAGGTATGGAAAAGAGCTGGTGCAAGCAGGAAGACCTGCCTTACTATGGACGTTTGAGAACCAAATTAAAAGCTTAAAGCGTGGCAAGGGCTGTTCACACTTGACATTTAGGAAACCTTGGACAATTAAACACTGGAACATACTGCCTAGAGACAGCACAGAAATCACATCACAGATAGTCCCTGCCAGGCTGCTTAAGTACCAGGAATAACGTAGGTATGTTTAATCCTGTGCACCTGAACGGATCAAACATCTCCAGGTCCCCTCCAGCCACGTGATTCTTGAACTTTACGATCTAAAATCTCTCATGAAACGGAAAGTCCGAAGCTCTTTAAGTTTCAAATAGTTCAGGAAACATGGTGGTCAGGTTTTTAATATATAAAAATTGCCCTTCAGTCAAACTATTAAGCTATTGAAAATTACTTTTACATTGCATACTCAGCATAGTCTTTTATAAACAAACCCCACTTGCCTAAAGTAGAGGGTGCAAATTAATTGTGCACCTGTCAAACGCAGGAATCCGCATCACATACCATACATCACATATTCTAAAAACCTGACCATTTGAGAATCACAAAAGCATGTTAAATTGGGGGAAGGAAGGAAGAAAAGAGAGGAATGCAACTATTCACACCAACTACTGACAAGATAATTTAGAATGCCAAAGAGATTCTTTGTTTTTTGCCTCCATTGCTTAATATAAAATTAAAAAATGCAAAACTCCACTATGAATCACACTTTACCTTTATTGAAAACACAGTAAAAAAAATCTTCTACAAAACATTCAGTGTAATGTTTCAAACAAAGGAAAAAACACATTACCACTGCTTTTCACAAAACATTCAACCTGGCTAAGGCGGCAAGTATTTTCATTTAGTTTTGTAACACAGCAAAGTATCCACAACTGAGAACATTATAAAACCTATTTCTGGATGACCTAAAATAAACCAGGAAGGGTTTGGTGGGGAGAAGGTACATACACAGAAAATTTTCTGATTAAAGTAACACAAAAAGCGTAATTTTTCAGCTATAGTTTACCTTGGTCCAAGATACATCTATGTGAAAGAAACATCAGTTGCTCAAGACTGCAGAGTTTACAAAGCCTTAAGCACAAATCGGACCATGAGGGGACCACTGATTCCATTCAACATCTCTCGCGCCCCCACAGTGAAAAGTGTGGTTTATTTTTTTTTTTTTTTTTTTTTTTTTAAACTGGAATCTTAACCAGTAACACTGCAGTGAAAACCTGAAAGTGCATGACAAAAAAGATACCTGCTGCCATTGTTACAGTGCCAGCAGTAGCTACAGCCATAGAAACACTAGTTCAGAACTGTATTTTTATGGTCACGCCACCCAAGTCGACATGAAGCTGATCCCCTGTGATGAGATGGCCAGCAGCACTCTCAGAAGAGTCTCAGTCTCCTCAGTGGGAATTTTCTAGACAGAGCTTCGTGAAGACAAGTGCAACATGTGTTTTCTATTTAGGTAAGGCAGGGTTGGGTTCCTAACCCCGCAAGAAAGTAAAGGAAATCTAGCCATATTTTTTGTGTACAAGTATGTGTTTCATACACTTCAAGTTTTCAAATCCATGACCTGCATGTATATTCATTTTCTATCCATTTGTTTTTAAAGCAATAGAAGTCAGGCCAAATAAGACAAAAATACTTTGAAACCTACCTTTAAAAAATAAAAAGTGGCTCAACTTGGGTTTTTTATATAAAGCCAGGGAGGAGAAAGTTACTCACACAGATTTTGTGAATCTAAGTATTTTGGCCCAGACTGGGAAAACTTATGGTTAAGGGGAAAACAGAAGTCATGCACCAGTTAATTTTCTCCTTAAGCATTTAAACACATCCATCATATTCACAATACAGGTACCACCATCATGCCGCTTTTCTGAATGATCACTTTACATGGAGAGAGAAGGTCCAAAACACGCTCGTACGCACGAAATACAAACGGTACAGAAAACACATGAAGAGTCTTACCTTGTCACCATGCAAAGTTTGACTTTGATCAAAACATGAAAGAGCTACACACTGCTGACACACCGGAACGACGTGTCTAGATCTCCAATCGATTAAGGCAGCAAGGCACATCAAGAGCTGTAGTCTTTACAAATTACAAGGAAGGTAACTGAAGAGCTGTTCCACGGAACGTCAGCTACTCGGGAGTAACTGCCATGGGCACAGGCTCAAATCGGCTGTGCCAGCACGCTGCTACTCTCACTGAGAAGTGGGCCGCTTGCCTCACACTACTGAAAGTTAAAAGCATATGTACATATGCAACGACTAAACCATTTTCATCTCACTCCTAGTTCAAACTCACATGAGCTCTTGGTAATTTGTTAGAGGACCCACTCTAATGACAGGATTGTTTTAATGGAATCTAGTAAAAAACAGATCAAGTACAAATGAATTAATACATACTAACATTTTCATAATGAAAGAACATTTCTAACTCAGGAATGTCTCTGGATAGACAATGTGGGAAAAGAAATGTATTAAAATCAAAGCAAGTGCCCTGATACTTCAATAGCTGGTATCTATGGAAGCACTGAATAGATGAGGAATGCAAAATAAAGCACTGTTCGTGAAAGGAGCTTCACCCAGTGATGCCAACTATAAAACTTGATGTAACAGGGTGGAAGCAATAGCAACACTTGAGGTTAATATAGAACAAACATTTAGAAGCAATTTAAAAGTAGTATCCCAAAGTGCTCATGTAGGTACAAATGAATAGTCAGATACCTAAAGCCTTCAAGAATTGGGATTTCTAATTTCTATGTTTATGTGAGGCCTTCATACAGATAGAGCTTTTAAATAGCTTGGAATTAGATATGTCAGGATTATCAACATTTACAGGGTGTTTCTGACACTATCCCTTTGACTCTTTGTAGTCACCTTCTATATTTGTTAAAACCTTTAATGCTATGTATATAAAAAAGATAAATCTATGAACAATAAATGAAACTGAAAAAGTTACTTAGAAAAATATGGTAATTAATACAGAACTAGCAAGCATCCTCAGGTTTTCTGTTGCCAAGACAGAGCTATCTTCCAAAGTTCACAGGCTTCTATAAATTTTAAGTCAAGGATACTGTGTAAAAGGAACAAAACAGATTTTAAGAATTTATGAAGTTCTGTTCCGTGTTAGTGAATTACTGGCATATTTAGAGAACATACAATTAACTTTCATATCTAACGATACATGTGTTTCTTCTTTCTCTTTGAAAGAAGAGGTTTAGGTGCTTCAATTGTGAAACATTTCAGAAAAACCCTCCCCATTTAAGTTTCCTTCTGGTATGTATTCTTACAGATCATACGATCTATGTAGATTCTTCTTGTTCTGTTATTTCATGTTTTCTCTACATCGAGGAGAGTGTCTGTTCTTAACGTCAATGCCACCGAACAAGATACTGAACAACTTTTTATTAAAAAAAGGAAAGCAAGCCAAGACATTAGATGTCTCCAAGAATTAAGGCCAGATTTAGAGAAAGTTTCATCAGCCCCTGAATTTCATGAACTTTAAGATTTTAAATATATTTTTAGTAATACGGAATTTTAAAGATCTACTAGAAAAAGAATGGAAAACAGACTGTGTGCACCAGCAAGCTCCATGTCATTCCCACCCCACCCCCCAATTATTGGGCACAGTGGAGATTCTGGAAGTCACATTTAGTGTTAACTCCCCACAAGATGTGTTCTCCTTCCTCAGATTCTGACCGATATTGTCAGGCTTTAGTTGTTGAAATGAAACTTTTAAGAGATCCTCTCTGGATGTGGTCTGGGGGGGACACAGTTCTATTCAGAAGCACGCAGCATTCTTGAGACAGCAAGAAGCCATTCAAGCACAGAGACATACAACCAGAAACCCCCGAATGACTTCTTAGTCCCAACAACACAGAGCTGAAAGTGAAAAGCACAAGACCACGTGCAGCTATCACCTGGAAACCCTGAGAGTCTGCAATCCCAACCAAGAATAACCCAATTCAGCAACTAGAACTGTGTCTGGCAGACGGAGAAATCACAGGCTGATCTCCTCGCACCTTGAACAGAAAAGGAGTGTCACAACTTCGTATGACAGAGGCAAAGACTGTTTGCCAGAGGCAAGGGCACTGGGCAAGGTAGACGAAGGTGGCAGAGGTTATCACCATCGGGGTGATGGCTGTTGGCTCAGATTGCTCTCCCTAAACAGGATGAATTCAAAAGCAGCATTTTTGTGAAGTTCAAATCCTGTTAATGTGACTGAAATAACTTGCCAGTTTACCAAGACTAAATTCAATATTCAGGAGCACAAGATTTCAGCTCCTGAAATATATGGGTTGGGGAGGGAAGTTAGTGTATGCAATATTGTCTCAAGTCAGCGCTAAAATAACAACAAAAATACTAACACTAGGGGGTAAGTGATCTTATTTCCTTAAAGCATGTAAAGGTTCACAGTTCACATCAACACTTTTTTAAACAAAACTAAACACACTTCTTTCTGAAGAGGTTATTAACATGGCCTTAGTGTGCTGTCTCTGCTTAAATGACTTGACCTAGATTTAAAAAATTGCTATTTTAAAAATGAGAGTATATGTAAAACAACAGATTTAGCTGTCATCCTGTGTTTGGTATTTCAAAATAGTAGATGCTAGTCCACTCAGCATAAGGCTCAGCTGCTGTATGTATTCCACCTGAGCCCATCCTGCTTCTGGAAGAGGAGGAAAAGAAAGAAAAAGGAAAATAACCTAGAACGTTCTTACAAAACTCAAGGTAAGTCACATGCATGAAGAAGCCAACTGCTCTTCCTTGCTAATTTAGATTGTAAATTATTTAAGAAAAGGGCCATCTCGTCTTTACTACACAGCAGTGGGCACATGTGAGCACCTGAAGTAGCATCAGCTGCTGCAGAGACAAATGGGCAAGCAGGAGAGACCTGGTGGGACAGATGAGGGCTGCAGCCCCCTTCGCACTCGTCACTCCTGGTGACATGCTGGAGAAAGTGACACCCTGCAGCACCCGCTCACGTGTCCATACCATTAAGCACACGGCTGCACGAGCTCCTGTCTGGGCAGGCTCGACTGCAGGGCACAGCCGTGCCCCTCTGGTACTCAAGGTGGTACTTTGGAACCAGACAAGGAAAACAACTTGTCAAATCCTTTAATTTCTATGACACTAAAACAGTCAACAGGATAAAAGGTATCGGAGGAACAGGGCCAGAGATAAACATCACATGACAGGCAGTAAACAAAGCTTCCTATGAATGCAAAAACTGTTACTTGTACAGTAACCATTACTATTATTTTTTTAGCTTAAAGTGGTAAGCATGTGTGCTTTACACTTAGAAATCCCACAGTATTACAGTTCTGCCACTGCATTTAATACTGTGCTACCAACACAGAATAAAGCCAAGAAACAGCTAACTTAAACACTTGGCTTACATCTACTTTTTGGTCTTGTGTGGTATCTAGTTGAAGATGGAAGCATTTATGTGCTTTTTGCCTCATAAGAAGTGAGGCAGATGTTAATGTTACTAAGATCAGCTGTATATACCTTGAAGGTATAGACCACCTGACTCTACATGAGTCAAAATACTAGGAATGTATTGTCAATATCCATTAATGAATTACCAGTTGCTTGTATTTAAATGACCACATGCTTCTGTGAAAAGTATATAGTGACCTGTATCTTACATGTAGTATATTTGTAGCATTGTATCTGTAAAGAATTTTTGCATAAGCATGTCATTTTCAAGGCCAAAGGCGTATTTTAATGTGGACAGTGTCACAATATAAACAGTTGATTTTAAAACAAAACAGTGTCAGTAGTTGCACAGGGTAGTTCTGAATTTCTCGTCCACCTTGGAAACCACACAGCATGTTAACCATCCTCCATATTTCAGTGTAAAATCTTCACTAAAATGGCCTTAACCTGTACATCTCTCTGACTGCAGAATCCAGCAGAAGGGGTGGCAACAGGCAAGGCTGTAACATTTGTTTTGAGAGTTTTAAAGTCTTGCCTGAAACTTGTGTGCTTACCAGCAGGAACAGTCTCTGCTCAGTTTAAGTAATGGCCCAACTCACTTTCAGAAACCACACACAGCTTTATAATCCCATCTTTTCTATGTTCTTGGGTCACTGATGCCAGGACAAACATCTCTCCAAAAGCATGAAGAGCAAGACCTATGCTGGTTCACACTCCCGAGATTTATTCCTTAAATTCATTCCTTAAGTTTCACAGAGTGTATTTAAATCAACTGTCTTAAAGTTGTAATAGAAGTACTTTAATAAAGCTAACTAGCCTCACACACCACAATTCACCAGCCCCATTAAGACATGAGGACAATTTTGGTCACACAATCACTTGCATGGACAAGTGGATATGTTTCAGTTCTTTTTAACTACAATGCAAATACATAAGGCTACAAGCTCTGAGAATACCTGAATGATGCCCCTAGTAATAAATCTCCCAATATTTTAAATGTAAACACATTTTGAAACAACTTTTAATTACAGCTCCCTGTTCTTGGTCGCAGAACTTTGACTCAGATGAAGATTTCTCACTAAAATGTCAGCATTCAACTCAAACAACGGAAAAGATGCTTGTAAACCTTAGCGAAATCAAGCAATTTTACTTTGTCTTCCAAGACTCAGTACAACACATCAACAGCCAGTTTAACAAGCCTTGAATTTGTACTCATGACAAAAAAACCCCAACTCTCTAGCATCATATTTACTACAGCAATATTTATATTATGCCCCAGTTCAAGTCAGAAAAGGCAGCTACAAAAAAAGACAACTGAGAAATCCTCATGTATACTGGAGTTTGAAACACTCTGGGGCAGGGGGGGTGGGAGGACCAAAACAACTCACATTCTCACACACAGCAATAAGGTCTACAGCAGTCATCTCAGGAGAACAGCCAAAGAGTTTCTGACACAAGGTTTATCTTATTTCGGAACCACACTGGAGAGATAGTTGTCACCACCTGATCACGTAAGACCTCAAACTACAGACAGACGTACTTGTTTTACAAAATGGGAAATAAACAGGAACGTTATCTTACTCGCTACGTAACGGGCACACGCTGAAGTCATCCCCGTTCCAATCTGAAGATTACTTGTGGCAGAGCAGGACATTTTGCATACTTACTTGGGTTTTGGTTCATGGGTTTTTTCTTTACTATAAACTGCTTAAAGGATTCCTAAGGCTGCAGTAATGCTAAGAAAAAGGACATTACCACCCATCAATGCCATCCTGAATCTAAGGCCTCTGAGCAGTTAAACTGTAACACTGCAGAAATTCATACTATCAAGATTGAACACACAAGTTTCACTTACCAAGCCGCCTATGTCACCTCTATAAGGTTAGAATTGAATTTACGGTGTCTACACAGATAGGCCTATATACATGTTCATGTATACATTAAAAAACAGGCTAGTGAAAGAGACTGGGTTACGCCACTGAACAGAAATCCTGGTAACTATCGTATAAATTCAGAGAAATAATTTACTTCAAATTAAAGAAGATTGTAAAAAAACTGCAACTGCAGCCTCCTAGGCCTGTGCTACTTGCATTGATTACAAGTACTGCTTATACACAGTAGTTCATAAAGAATTTTACAGGGATGTACTTGGTAGGGTAAGTGACCTCCATGGCACAACAGCTTACAGAACTGTAAGAGCTGTGACAGGGGGTCTACACAGCTTTTTACAAAGCATACTAGGCTCAGATTTAACACTGAAGTTAATCTTCATCTTGTACTTCACTCTATTCAAAAAGACATTGTCTGACTACCAGTAAAGCAACCTGGCATTTATAGCTAAGAACAGAAAGCTGAAAACGCTGGCCTTCCAAGAAAGCTTTGTGACACTAGGCTGTGAGCAGCCTGCTGTATCCAGCGTGGAAGGAACTGTGATCTCTACCAGCTACCATCACTTTTAACATGTTCCTAGTGGAACTCTTTGTCTACTGTCAAGGATACCTACCTACTCCAGGTAGTTTACATTTCCAGTAAGGGTCATACTGGGCTTCAAGCGTATCTTTTTTTTCTTCTTTTTTTTTCTTTTTAACTAGATCCCAAAGTTATTCTTTATAGCTGTGCCTGTTTAACACAGGAGGTACTGAACATTCAAATGGTAGCAGGTTTATATCTAAAGATGTGAGACCCTCAACAAATAAAAAGGAATGCATTATTCTCTTCAGCTTCCAGTCTTCAAGGCACCTCCTGCATTAACTTACTGGGAAATAAACAAGCAGACCAAAAGTTCACTGGAAAGAGAAGCATCTGATATACCTAACTTCCCCAGAAGCACACAGCATCAAAAAATGAGACAAGGTTGGACCCAAATTATCAACAAATAAAATCAATATAAAAATGCTGATGAGATGACAGGAATGCCGTGAGGTTGATGTTTTCAGCTCTGTCAATTGCAGGTGATTGTTAAAATCACAGTGTTTTCTGATGCCCATTTGCAGACGGCTTGGTCTCCGAGTCTCTTGGATTGTTTGACAGATGAAGTTTATCTAATCCTGCAAAACATTACACATAAGGAAAAACTGAGATTCTCCCATGTTTCATGCATACAGGTATTCAAAAGAATATATACAAACCAAATTCTACTTTGTGATTAAGGACCTCGCATTTGCTGAAGTCCAGAACTGACATTCTAGCTCAGGTAAGAATTACTTCTGGGAAACACCCTCAGCTGCATGTTAAGTGAGAAAAGTCCGTTATGACAGACAAGCATGGACGCGAGAGAAGCCTACCTTCACATTGCATAAATCACAGACTTAGGTGTTAAGAACCAAGAAAGACTTGCAATCCTTTACTCTGTCAGCCTACTAAGAACAAAATAATTACCTAAAGTATTTCTTTTAAATGATAGCATCTTTCCAAAAAGCATCCATTGCTGATCTTAAGATCATTGGTGATGATCACATCACCTCTCTAAACTGTTTATATGTCTAATAATATTTTTAGGCCTACATTATTACTAATTTCTTTATCTCCATTTCCAGCCATTTGTTCTTATTGCATAGTTCTCTACTATGAGTGCTAATTAAAGTCTCCCATCCTGCCCCAGGCAAGTAGTTAAACTACTCTTTACTAGGGGGAAGTGGGTAAATATGGTAAATATAACTGTGTTTTATTCACAAGTGGCATGATGTCAGTCCTTCCTTGCTTGCTACAGTTTCTCTCTGAAGTCTCCTATCAAGTCCCTAAAATTAAGGATCAAAAATGGAAAGAGCTTCTTATTCATTTAATGTACACTATGCTGAATGTTTTACTGAAGTGCCATGACATACCAAGTTAAATTTCTTGCATCACTGGAATTCCAAAACTGACTCCACTACTGTCCTGGTTTCGGCTGGGACAGAGTTAATTTTCTTTCTAGTAGCTGATACAGTGTTATGTTTGGGATTTAGCAGGACAATAATGTTGATAACACACTGGTGTTTTCAGTTGTTGCTAAGTAATGTTTGTACTAAATCAAGGATTTTTCAGCTTCTCATGCCCAGCCAGCAAGAAAGCTGGAAGGGCACAAGAAGTTGGGAGGGGACACAGCCAGGGCAGCTGACCCCAACTGGCCAATGGGGTATTCCATACCGTGTGATGTCATGCCCAGTATAAAAACTGGGGGGAGTTGCCCTGGGGGAATCGCTTCTCAGGAACTAACTGGGCATCAGTCAGCAGGTGATGAGCAATTGCATTGTGCATCACTTGTTTTGTATATTCCAATCCTATTATTATTATTATTGTTGTTGTTGCTGTCGTCATTGTATTATTGATATTATTATTATTATTATTAGTTTCTTCCTTTCTGTTCTATTGAACTGTTCTTATCTCAACCCACAAGTTTTACCTTTTTCCTTATGATATTCTCTCCCATCCCAGTGGGTAGGGGGGAATGAGTGAGTGGCTGCATGGTGCTTATTTGCTGGCTGGGGTTAAACCATGACAACTACTAAAAAACCAAAGTCTGCTCAACACTGTATTATTTATAAGTCCCAGTATTGCATCAATTCTTTTGGTCACAGGCCTGCAGCAGGAATTTACCTTCCACTAATTAGCTGTGATGCTCCACCAACCTCTAGTCTGCAGCATCACAGTTTTCAGCATGGGGGAGAGATGAGGACACAAATTTTGGTTCTTGTTCTTTGAATTCCATGTGACAGTTTTTAAACAGACACTGTTTGTTATGCATAGTGATGAAACCAAACCCAATTTGTGTCAGGAACCTGCACTCTTCAGGATTTATAGCTCCCTGCTGGTGTCAAATGCAAACCTTTTACCAATTACTTTGCTTCTCCATTTTGATCACAACATTTACACAAAATCACACAGTATGTGATAGCAAGAGGCCAAAATAATCCCTAAAAAATCCACTAGAATGATGCCATCCAGTGACCACTATCCTGCTACTCCTGCATTTTCAATTTTCTTAATCTGCTTTCAACATATATAATTTTTATTGAACACTTTATATTTAATAAAGTGCCATGAATTATCAAGATAAAGCAAATTATGTACAAGCTTTAAGACAGAAACTGTAAAGTTTCACCAGACCTGTTGCTATAAGCCCATGCTGACTGATGTTAATTTATTTCCTTCAGAGCTCTGCAACATTATACAAAGTAATCCCTTTACAGTCAAAACAGTTGCACAAAAAAAACTAGGATTATGCAAGTCAACTGAAAGAGATGAATCAAGATCTTCTCATAAAATGACCTTAACTAAAAGCTGGGGGATGATGTCAAATACATCATACTCTCATTATATATCTGTCTCAATCAATAATGGAACTTCTGTGAAAACATTTTCAGCATAAAAATCAATGGACAGATTTACACATCCCTGGCCCACTATTCCGTTCCCCTGGAGCTTCTTCAAAACTCAACATCAAAAACCACAGAATGGCTTTTTTTAATCCTACACTATCAGTCACTTTGTATTTCCCAATTTAGTAGGTCTGATTTTAACTTAATTGTCACCAGTAGAGGTGCACCCTAGAAAGTGTTTGGATTTTGTTTACCAGAGTCACAACTCTGGAATATAATAATTGGTGAAAACTAACATAAGTACCTTTTAGACACTACAAACTGAATCCACAGTTATATACACTGAACTTCCACCATAGTCCTCTCAATTTAAGCAAATACTACTCTAGGGTTCTAAAGAGGTAGGAGCTTCATTAATTAGTAAAGATATATTAACAACACAATTACTAAATATGTACATTTTATCCTCTTAGCATCAAATATGTTTCAAGCCTTTCTTCTGTGGCCAAGAAACATGAATGCACAATTTGATCAAAATTTTGATTATATCAAGTCCAGGTTTCACTCAGCCCATTACTAAAGATTCTGTATATTCTGTACAAATATTTTCTGAACATGCAGTGCTCTAAAAAAAGCATCACAACAAAGCAGCTAAGACTTCCACTAAACTACTTTAAGGAATTAATAACTTGCTTTAACCAAAAAAGAAAAAAGCCAACCCACACACAAGTTGAAGTTTTACTCTGGAATAATTGCTCAGTAGCAATGAGAATATTTCTGTGCTCTCTAAAGGCTGAAAATCTAACTGCAGATCAGTAAGTACACAGACATATTGTTAAGATCAACATCATACCTTAGCTCTCAGCTCTTCAAAAAAATAACACAAAGCTATGCATTCTCATCTTAACTCACAGAAACTTCCACTAAAAAAGAAAAGTTTTCTGTGAGCTGTGACAGAACTTTAACAGTAGCACATCAAGGTATCAATGCTGGAGAAAGGAAACATTCAAGTACAAACACAATTTTCAGTGCTGTATTACCTAATGCCTTCAGGAGCTCTTCTCGCACAGCAGAAGTGAACTTTCTGACCAGACATAATGTTGTCATGATAGCAAAGAGCAAGTTGTAAGATAATACAATATAGAAGTTTCCCAGCCAGTTAAACCTTCCAAAGTCTCCAAGCAGATCAAATCTGGTGATTCCTGTTAAAATTGCATTTAAGATTTACATCAAAAACTTGATTACATTTTTTAAGAAACACAAAAATTTCCCTCTATTACTTTCTACATATGGAAGCAAAATTCTTTCAGACAACACACTATAAGACACATAGTTAAGCACACAAGACTATGTTCTCAAGGTCATTTTCCACTTCATTGACCGCTGTAAAACTGTAAGACACACTTATCAAAATGCTTCTGAAGCGTCCTAATAAAATGCTTGAATAATGTGAGTTGAAGTAAATTGTCTCTTCTAGGTAGGAATCCTGCTTTTATAATTTCAGTAAATATAACTAGGAAAAAATCAGTATTAGTACAAAAACTGCTTGAAATCTCAGATTGTACAAAATCCTTATCTATTCCAGAAAAGGATGAAATGCACTGTGGGCTTTCTTACTAAAAAATCCAGGTAGCAAAAAGCCTTTTCACGAGAGCCACAACACCTTACACTAAACACTAAGCCTTTGTAAATGTGTTTTCAGAGCCACTGCTTTTGAAACCAAAGTTTAAAGACATCTCTCCAACTGCAGTTTTTCTCCTAGATCTACCCACAACTATAGCCACACAGCATTTGCACAGAAGGAAAAGAGTTTGGCTGAAAGACAGTGCTGACAGTTGTTCTTCACCTTGTAACACTGACACTTGGGCTTTGTGCTGATGAAAGGCTAGTCGATCACTGAAGCTAAGTGAGCACAATTTTTCCAAAACATGGAAGTGTCTTACAAGCTATAAGGTCCATCCCAGAAGGCAGAAGAGGAAGAACCATAGATTGTTCCTTTGTGAGGTCT
>VYZV01031583.1:64510-87244 GCA_013401275.1 Pandion haliaetus | reverse complement strand
TTTTTTTTTGTTTGTTTGTTTGCTTGTTTTTGTTTGGTTTTATTTTGTTTTTTTCCTTGGCTTGATTCACAGTAACTCTTGAGACCCGTAGGATTGCTTAAGGAAATGAGTAGAAAAAAGGAGCCCACAGTACTTGGTTTGAACTAATTTGTTGAAATCTATATTCATTACCTTCAGGCACATAGTATTATCTGGTATGTAAGGAATAAATAAATTAATAAACCAAAATTATGCTTTAAAAAAAGTTTTAAAAATACAGGAGGTTATCTCCCAGGTTTTGTTATTTCTGTATATAGTACCTCATTAACAGTAAACAGCCCAATTCCCTTCTGTGAAATTCTGGTGAAATTACAGTTAAACTGCTCTAATGGCAATGGCCTACCATACAATTAACAGCACTTTGTTTGCATAAAAGATCAGGCCTTAAAATAGCATGAAATGGAACTATCTGAAGATACTGGTCAACACGTGACTCAAGTATGTAGTCATAGGCTGAGGATAAAGGAATTTTAGTAAAACCGCATTTCTGACTGAGAGTTTGTATTTGTTTATAAGATGTTATGGTATTTACCCAGAATGTCACGAAACGTAGCCCAAAAGGTACATGTGGAGTGTTTGCACTGCTGTGCGCAGAGTTCTGTGTGGGAAATTATTTTTTTGGCTGGCTGCTATTGCTCAGACTGCATGACCTAATTCAAATGAATACTCCTCCATCCACTACTTATTATGAAATACATAGTTAAAAAAAATAAAAATCAATAAACCTCAGAACTAACTAAAAAAAAAAGAAAAAAGCAAGGCAAAAATCTAATAAATATAACTTTGCTTGGAGTTAGTTTGGTTAGCAAGGCATAAGAACTGGTAAGTCTGTTGAGACAGATGCTCAGGGAAAAGAAATTCACCGGCAGCTTTTTTCTTCCTAACCTAAACCAGTATTATACAAGTAAGATAAGCTTTATCTCTAGTAACTGCTTGATTTCCCACTTAAGCCTATTTAAAGATTTTTGAGGATTTATGAAGATTTAGAACCCCTCCCCCCCCCAACAAAACACTGTCTCAAAAAACCAAAGCCTAACCCTCATAAAACTTTATTCTTGAGCTGGCAGATGTAATAAAGCATAGCTGCACCACTAACCCCTGAGATGGCCTTGGAGGATCTGCAGCCTCCGCCTGAGCGGCTTTAGCTGTGGTGCTGGACTGGCTCGGGAGAGAGCTGATGTTGTTGTTTCCCTTGTCAGAAGGTTCTGCTCAATCCGTTTGCTTTTATTAAAACAAAATGAGCAGAGGGCTCAGCCACAAACAAACCTGTTGTAGAATTAATGCATGATCCTATTAGAACATGCTTAACCTTTACTAGATCTCTTAATTTAGTTTAAATCAATCTTAGTCTGCATTTAGATCAAAATCATTCCTATTTGAGAGCGATAATGAGGAAGATGTCTTGGGTAGGGAAAGGTACCGTAACTCTTAATGTGTTCGCTGATGTAGTCAAAGGCTTTCATCATCAGTAACTGTACACTAGAGTGTGTTTTTCTTGCTGTGACTACTCTGTAAATAAGTACTTCCACAATATTTTCCCAGCCTTTTTATGAGTTGAATAATACATGCACAGCATTTCAACTTCTCACGAGAAGTGCAGTTTCAGGGTCTGATTCTGGTCTGGACCTCGTGAAGACATTTAAAGGTATCTGAGTCTGAATATGTCAAGAGCTGACTGGCTAACTTACTACATAAATACTGTCACATCAATACTATGCTTAGCTGCGTAACTATTACTACCTATCTAGTGGGATATAAAGAGAGATTAGAAATATAGATGCAGTAGAAGACTAAAATTTACCAGATGAATCACTAGAAAGTGATTTGAGCAGACTCAGCCAGCTAAAAATACTTATTGTTACCTTTACTGAAAGTTACTTACATCCCACTGGCATGCAGATATACTCACTGCAGGCTAGGAAGTCATGGAGGTGAGGATGGGAATGGGCAGGATGGTGTTGGATGAACAAAGAATTTATCCAATCTTCAAGGCAATCATTCCAAAGGAATGATTCCATTAACAGGAGAAGTGATCATCCCCCTGGACTCAGCACTGGTGAGGCCGCACCTTGAGTACTGTGTTCAGTTTTGGGCCCCTCACTACAGGAAGGACATGGAGGCGCTGGAGCGTGTCCAGAGAAGGGCAACGAAGCTGGTGAGGGGTCTGGAGCACAAGTCTGATGAGGAGCGGCTGAGGGAACTGAGGTTGTTTAGCCTGGAGAAAAGGAGGCTGAGGGGAGACCTTATTGCTCTCTACAACTCCCTGAAAGGAGGTTGTAGTGAGGTGGTGCTGGTCTCTTCTGTCAGGTGGCTGGTGATAGAACGAGAGGAAATGGCCTCAAGTTGCACCAGGGGAGGTTTAGATTGGATATTAGGACAAATTTCTTTACTGAAAGGGTTGTTGGGCATTGGAACAGGCTGCCCAGGGAAGTGGTGGAGTCACCACCCCTGGAGGTATTCAAAAAGCATGTAGATGAGGCACTTCATGACATGGTTTAGTTGGCATGGTTGACGGTTGGACTCTATGATCTTAAAGGTCTTTTCCAACCTAAATGATTCTATGATTCTATGATTCATTGAGCTGTGTGTGCATGCACCTCTGTGGGACTCACTTCTCCAAAATAGCTGTGTAAAGTCCTGTATCCTGTAGGCATGAAGCTAGTTCAGTTGGTTGAAGTTGTATTGCTGAGTGTATTCTGGATGAAATACCGAGCCAATAAAAGGAAAATGGATCTCTCTTAAGGTAGGCCAAATATTTTTTTGACAGTTGATGATGAGAAGGGACACTTCTGATATTTACTGGCACTGGGAAGTCCAAAATGTTAGGATTTTGGAATGAGCAGAAGAAATCTGAGCAGATAGTCTTTAGCAATGGAGAATGTTACAGTAAGGTTAGTCCTGCCCACTTTGAATTCAACATGGTTATGTATCTAACGTGGCTAATTATCTAATAGTGACTTTGCTGTCTTACTGCTGTAAAGAGCAGGAGGCGTGGATGGGGAGCGCCCCTTAAGTTCTGCAGCTTTGGGGTGTGTCTCACAATGTATGTAACTGTGATTTACTTAGCAGCCACGTAGGCAGACTAGAAAAGAGCAGGCTGATAGGGATTTCAAGCAATGTGACAGCTCCCCTTCTGTGTACTTTTGTATGTTTCCCATGGCAACATAACTGTCTCCTCTCACTGTCCAGAAACACTGACAAATGGCAAACAGATTTATTGTGTTTTCTCAGTTGCCTTCAGTTGTAAACTTCCTTAGAAACCATGTCATGTCTTTGGATGAAAAAATATTCTAAATAAACAGACTGCCTAGGAGAAAGAAACAGACTTCCTAAACTGACTGTGATTTAGGTCTTACAAACTCGGTTCCTCCACTTCAGATAGTGTTTAACCTCGTATGAACATGATGCAATACACCACAGGCTTGTCTTCTACTCCGCCCCTTTGAACATAAACCAGATATTGTGGAGATCAGAGTCATAAAAATTACAAAAGACAGTTATTTAAGTCATTGAATCAATCTGCCTTTTGAGGCAGGTTCGTTCCCAAGTGTAGGTTAACTATGGGGTTTAGGGTTTTTTTGTGTGGGGTTTTTTGTTTGTTTGTTTGGTTGGTTGGTTGGTTGGTTTGGATGATATTTTGGAATGAACAAGTCTGTGCATTCCGGTTTTATTAGGAGATTTTGATAGGGAATGTAATAGACATCTGCAGTAGAACAAACTTCTGGCTCAATATTCAATGTTACCTGTTTGGTATGTTTGATGTGTCTGAACTTCTCATGTGACTTCTTCATCTGCAGCTTTCTGTTCCTAGGAGTTAAGAACAAAAGACACTAGGCCAGTTTATCTCCTATTCTTCTGGAAGCTACTTCTTTTCTCTTGTCTATCTTCATTTTCCTCTTCCAAGGGGATCTCACAATTTGTAGTTTGCTGGTGCCTTGTGGTCTGTGTAATTTTGGACCTCTGTAATTTTGCACCTCTCTAAGGAGACAATGAAGATTTCAGCTTTCACCATTATATCAATGAGCATTTCAAATATTCAACCCTTTCATTCCTTTCTCTCGGTAACGTCTTTCATTCTAGGAGTACCTTTTACAGTTGAAAATGCTAAGTGAATAAAGGTATAAGATCAGTTGGCAAAGCCTCTGGGACTACAAAGAGGTAATAGAGTGGCACTCTGCCCCAAAATACCAGTTCAAAACAGGAGGGAGCAAGGGATCCTTATGAGAAATAGTGTGGAGGAAAAGTGAGCACGCTGCATGTAGAAGCAAGGAAGGGCAACCTAAAAGATGTCCCAATCTGAATCTCTTGAGATTCTCTTCAACCAGTATTTTGAACACCTGCTTTTCTAAGGCTTTCCCTGTGCAGTTTTTTTAAAGTTGAGATTTAATGCAGATGTAAGTAGGTGATGTTAACACTGCATGAGGATATGACTTGTATACAGTCAGAGTAGGTGAAGTGTACATATAGTAGCTGTAATTCCTGCTTATTTCCAGACTGTCATTCCAGGTAATTTTTGAACTGAATGACTATAGGAAGCATAATAATATGTACTCTGTAGGCTGCTTCAGTAGGCTACTTTCTTGACTATGTCCTGAATTGTATTTCCACACACATCTACCCCTGTGAAAGTGCCAAGGAGTGAATGAGGATTAATAAATATGGTTAGTAGAGAAGAACAATTACATTTCATTGGGTTTACCCTCAGTATGTTGGTAAGTCATGATACGGATCACTTGACTGGAAAGATAAAGCTGATGGCCATTTTGTCACAACAGCTAATAATCTTGAACAACACTTAAGTGGCGGGGCCTGAGAATAACTTAGTACCAAAAATGAATCATAGTAAGATGCTGATCAAAGAAATGTAGAACATCAGATCACTTGATTGTACTGAAAAATGTATTTCACACATGAATTGGTAGCATGATGATTCTCTTCATCTGTAGATTCTTTGCTCAGATACAACTTCATGAAGTCTGTCTACTGTGCAGTGACCTGCATCATATAAACTAAATTAGTTTCAATGGTTTTTATAATGAAGAGGGACTTCTGGCACTGGTTTCAGTCCTTGCTGTGACATTATTGACAGAGAGAAGAGATGGTGCTGGTAACCATCGCTTCCTGTAGTGCCTTAAGAAGGCAGCTCCGGGGTAAAAGGATAAACAGGAGGATTCAGACACCAAGTACACAAAACAAAAAGCATGCAAGAATACTGTATAAGACTAGACTGAAAATAAGATCCTTATGACTTTCTTTCTCTTGTGTATGCATGTTTGGCTGAATCTACTGGCGTGGCAGTCACTGTGGGATCTGGGGTTATGCTGGTCATACTTCAGCTTCCCAGGGGGACAAGGGAAGGTTGCACGTGCCATTCTTCTCCTCCTCTTCTGTTTCTACTTCTCCATATCCTATTTTCTATGGAACAGGATGGAGATGTAGGGCACTTCAGTCAGATCTCTGCCCTTGCTTTGGAGCTTTGGGCTCAGACTTGACAGAACTTGTGAAACTAGTACTTAGCAGTAAAGCTGTGTTAGCTGTTCATATGCTAACCACTCTAGCACCAGTGCATGCATTATAGATTGCACACAGTCTTGCGTTGCTATCATTGCATTTTTTTGTGTTGCTTTTAGTTCACGCTCTATTCTGTAGCTGTCACTTCTACCATATCATCTTGTTAAGAGGCTGCACGTGTGAACATTAAGNGAAACTCAGCCAGACACTTTTCCGGCTCTATAATCCATCCAGAATATGTTTGCAGAAGGAGTATTTCTACAGCTGCATTTTAGAGAAATGGCTAGATGGATCTTAAAGAAAAAAAAAAAAGGAGGAAAAATTGAGAGAATTGGTATTGGAAGAGAACTGTTGAGTATTTTCTAATTCAAAACTCCTAAGTTGTTATCTCATAGAAGAGTAAATGCTGGTGAACCTTTCCTTATAAAAAAAGAAATCNGCATTATAGATTGCACACAGTCTTGCGTTGCTATCATTGCATTTTTTTGTGTTGCTTTTAGTTCACGCTCTATTCTGTAGCTGTCACTTCTACCATATCATCTTGTTAAGAGGCTGCACGTGTGAACATTAAGGCTGTTGTCCACGTCTCTCTTCCAAACTCCTGATTGTCTCTTTTGGATAGAAGTAAAGATAAGCATCAGAAAAATAAGCAGCAGTTCTTTGTTTTAAGATCTGCATTAAAGAAACCTTTTAATTGTACATTTTAACTTCCTTAGAATATGCAATGAAAATATTATCAACATAAATTTAATCTTAGTTAAAACTCATTAATCAGTTGTAACATTTTAGTGCATTGTTTTACACACCCAAACATGAGCTCATGAGACTACCTGTAATTTGAAACTCAGCCAGACACTTTTCCGGCTCTATAATCCATCCAGAATATGTTTGCAGAAGGAGTATTTCTACAGCTGCATTTTAGAGAAATGGCTAGATGGATCTTAAAGAAAAAAAAAAAAGGAGGAAANGGGGGGGGGGCAGGGGGAGAAGATTGTATCAGGCAGTCAGGTTAAGGTGTAGTTCGGATAAAAAAAATGCTTGAGATTCTTCTGGACTAATACCTACATTGAAAGAAAACTGCGTATTTTCTGCTTTGTCATACTGTGTTTGTAAGTTATATTTGGTATCAATTTTGTCAATTCTTTTTTGTGACTTGCTCTTCAGTGAAGACACTTTATCAGGAAAAAGATAAAAATGTTTATGATTGTATTAAAAATACTTCTTTACATACTATTGAAAGGAATACAAGGAATACTCAGTTCCTCTCCAGTACACGGATTTTGAATGTTTTTTTTTAAAGCTTATGCTTTTCAATCTGCTGGAGTAACTTTTAGTAGTTTAAGCATATTTTTAAGTCAATCAAGGTATAGTGGTAATGATTCTGTGCAGTGCAGGACCTGTGCACTCAAAGATGACACCATGAAATATCTTGTAATTTGGAAAGTGTTCTGGCAGATAAGAAAGAAGGGCTGAAACATTTGTTAAATACTGTTCAGTATCAAGTGATAACATCTCTGTAGTGTGCTTTGTCTTGTCTGTAGATGGTCTTGTCTCTCAAAGTTAATTTTTAACATCAACTGAAAAATTATCAAATCTCAAAACACTTGATTCTAATACATATTTCACATTTCAAATATTGCTAATGTAGTTCATTATTATTTTGAGAACAATCAAGCAGACTTTTCAACAGTCGGCAACAGAGTTTGGAAGTATTCAAATATTTCAATGTTTAGAGGTCTCTGTGGCCACAAAGAAAAATATGCTAATTTCAACCAGATCTTTGTGTTCTCAGCTGAAGTAGTAGCTAGTATATTATAGGCGTATACAAAGTTTTTCCCTTCCCAAGAGATATTATAGCTGTGAATGACTCTTGGAAAACAATATTAATTTGCTGCCACAACCAGATGAACTATAAAAATGAGTATAGATAATACTGTGTTATGTTTTCTTGCTTCTGCAGCAGTCAGCTTGCATTTTTCCTCCTAATTTCTTAGAAAGAAAATAGCTTTTAGTGCTTTGGTTTTAGAAGTTGTGGTAGAATTATTTTTATGATCTCTTCCATTTTCTTGCTGCCATACATCTGGCAGTCAGGCGTGAGCGGCTAAGGACGCTGTGTGGACTGTACTAAAGCCTTTGGCAGTTACAGCTACCTTTATGTAGTTATAACTAACGTTACTGTTCCTATTAAAAGTATTTTATCCATTTCCCCCCCTCCCCACCCCCGGAAAACAAAACTTCTTCTTTTTTAAATGAATGTCTGTCTTTTTTTGTGAAATATTTTTGTTTCAATTACTGTAGTGGTCAAGTTTTGGTCATAATTATACTGTGAGAATATACAGGATTCATACTTCAAACCAGTGCTAAGGTGTGAGAAGTTGTTGTGATTGATCCACTCCTGAGAGATACAATCTATAGCCAAGGTGTGGCTTCTCTTTCAAATCTAGCTGCGACTAAATTCCACTTGAGTTTTAATTTGGTTTCAGTAAAACTTCCTGTTCAGGTTCTCTTTAGGTTGAAAGGGGGGGGAAGGATAAAAAGTCTGCAAAGTGAATGCCTCTTTAATTTCATTTTGGTCTGGTCGGTGCCTCCTGGCCGTACTGTTCTCGGACACTGGCAGGCTGACAGCTGAGGCGTTCTCAAGTAGCGGTCTCCAAAGGAGCTTCCTTTCCAGCTGTTTATGACAAGCAAGTAACATCTCTGAGCACCGCTGCCCAGGTTCTTCCCGATGCCAAAAGGGAGCCCAGTTTTGCTTGCAGTTTGCCTACATGCCATTGAATCCGGTTTACCATCAGCAGCGGTGCAGAGCCGGCTGCCAGCAGGCTGCCTGGGGCTGAGCCCTTGCGCTTGCAGCCAGCGGGGCCTAGATGGGGTTTTCCAGGGAGCTCTGGAACAGCCTTTACCCAGGGACTCCTACACCTGCCTTGAATGTAATACTTGCCATGCCTTTGCAGTAATGCCTGTGTAGCAAGCATTTGCTGTTTACGTTAACGAACCTTTCCAGAAATTTTCTCCTTGCCTTGTATTCTGGTACTGAGTTACAAGCACCTGGTGTAATATCCTGTGTTAGCAGCCAAAGTCTCAAATGTGAAGTCTCATCCCTGATTTTTATTTCAGGTGTGCAGTTCAGTGTGGTCGGTGTGGACAATGCAAAAGGAGAATTTTTTCTTTTCTTTCTTTCTGTTTTTTCTTTTTCTTGTCACGTGTTAAGACCAGATTTCCTCAGGATGAGCTATACACTGAAAACAAGAGCTCAGTACTCTGGTTAATACTCTTCTGCAAGGGCTTATTTTTGTGGTTGAGCTTTCCCTTTACTTTTGTCAGTAATGAATGAGATGGAAGGATGGACTCTTAAAATAAGTGACAGGGTGAGCACCCTCACCGGTCACTAGGAGCTTGATGTCTGGCAGATTGAGAATACTCTAAATTGCATCTCTGCCATTATAACTGCCCTGGCTGTGGCCTTTGTGATGAGCAGCTGGGAAGCCTCAAATAACAGTCAGAGCCGCAGGCCAGTGTTTGCAGAACTCCCTTGCGATAAAAGGAGCTGCGGCTGGCCAGTGGGACCTAGAGCTGAGGCCGGTGAGCAGCCAGGCTGGGCCCTCTCGCATCAGGGGACCGAAAGTGTGGAACCCGGGGAGCCCCTGCTCCCTCCCTGGCCCTTGGCACGGGCTGAGCTCACTCTCTGTCTTGCTGCCATTTTGAGAAGTTGTTTTTGTTCTTGGGCACAGTAAGAAAATGCAAAATTAACACACGTTAACGTAATTCTTTTACCTCTGGAATGAAATTAGGAGTTTACTGTTTGTGTCTTTGACTTGAGAAGGGAAGTGTAAGAAGTTCAACAGACCTGATCGCATTATGCATTAGCCCAAGTGAGACAGAGGCATGCTGTAGGCAGGCTGCCTTGTTCTCTGTTCTGTGGGAGGGAGTATTTCTCTTACTCCTCTTGCACTCAGAGAAGGCAGCCTGTGACTTGTGAGGTTTCTTTTAATTCACTGCATAGTCCTTTTACTAAAGAAAATGGATGGTGACGGGGAAGAAGGAAGAAAATTAGTGTTAAGTACGTTTCTTAATTTTTTTTTTTATTGTTATCATGCAGACTTTCAATGCCTTTTCAAACCTTGAAACTTCTTAGGGAAAAATCTCTAGGTTCAGTGTAGATTTACATGGGATTTAAAAATCATTCATTTGAACCCTTGAACTTTGAGAACAAACATCCATGTTTGACAGAAAGGCATTTTCTTAAGAGTAAAGTTTTGGTTTGTTTTTTTTTTAGACATCATGTTAGAACTTTTATAGCTTAGGTTCATCTTTCTTTCCTCAAAGCAGTGCTGAAAATACGGCAGTGGCTGCAAAGCTGTATTCCAGAGAGCGGAGTGCACAGTCCCTGCGGCCCTACTTCTAGCATCCCTCCTTCCTGCATGAGCTTTGTTTTTTCTCCAGTATGTGTGCCGCAGCCTCTGTCACAAAAGCATGCTAAGATGACTTGAAAAGTGACAGTGAGATTAGGGGAGCCTGGGATAGCTGTCGAGATGTTCTTGGCAAGGAAAGCCTTATTTCATGGAAATTAACTTGTTCCATTTTTCTAGGTGCTGTTAGGAAAGTAACGGAATGCATATCACTCTACGTTGTTTTACTTACATTTTACAAAATGGTGCCATTCCGTTCGAGAAGGTAATGGAAGACCAGCCTGTTTTTAGCTTTCTCATTTCTTTTTGCTGTGTTAGGAAGAGGTGTTCTGACAATTCCTTTTATTAAAATAAATCAGATTCACATATAAGGACTTAGATGGGAGGTGAAGTATGTACTGAAGTTCAGGAATGGAAATGTACTGGAGTGTTTTCTGTGATTTCTAAAGCTCAAACACTTTCACTTTTAATGGACTGATCAATGATAGCTGCTTTGTTTAAATAATTACAAGAAGTTCAAAGTACTAGTGCTTCACTTGAACTGAGGATGGAATCTGACAATTAATGTGGCAGTGCTAATGTGATTTGTGAAGTTTTTACCTGTCAAACGAGTTGTGTTAACTGCTTGTATATAACAATCATTGAATGATTTAGGTCTAAAAGGATTCCTGGAAGCCGTGTAGTCCAACCACCTGCTCAAAGTGAAGGGACCTTGTCCAATTGAGTTTTGAAAGCCCCCAAGGATGGAGTACCCACAACCTTTCTAGGCAGCTTGCTCCAGTGTTTGATCACCCTTGTTGCGAGGAACTTTTCCCGTTTGCAGCTTGTGTCTGTTGCCACTCATCCTTTTGCTTTGGCACCTCCAAGCAGAATCTGGTACCACCTCCTTTTTAGGAATTGATTAGGTATCTGAAAACAGCAGTAAGATCCCTACTGAGTAGGTGTTTGAATTCATGAAGTTCCTAGCCTGCTGCACTGCAGAATAAATATAATGTAAATAGTCCTCAGTTACGTGCTTCCTGCTCTGAAAAGGAGAAGGAGCACATTTGCTGCAGGTGTCAATGTCCCCAGAAAGTGGGCAGTTAAGATCTCATATTGTTTTTCATAGCTATTTTGTATACACCTAAAGCCTCCTACCACAAAGTTAGAGTCCTTGGTTTCTGTTTGTTGGTCACAGCAGTGTTATGGGTTTGTGTGGCGCGGTTTTCTTTGGTAGTGGGGGAGGGGGCTGCAGAGGTGGCTCCTTTAAGAAGCTTCTAGAAGCTCCCCTGGCGCCAAAGAGTCGGACCCGCCTCTGCAGCCCAGACAGGGAGTGACGGTGGCAGCGCCTCTGGGAGAACAGATTTAAGAAGGGGAACCGGTAGTGTGGGGGTTGGGAAACCTGAGAGGAACATCTCTGCCGATACTGAAGTCAGTGAAGAAGGAGGGGGAGGAGGGGCGCCTGAGGAGGCCGATGGCCCTGCAGCCCGTGGTGAGACGGCAGGCTGTCCCCCTGCAGCCCAGGGAGGTCCATGGTGGAGCAGAGGCTCCCCAAGATGGCGGTAACTCCATGATAAAAACTGCGCTGGAGCAGTGTGAGACTGGAGAGCAGCCCACGGAAAGGACCCGCGCCAGGGAAGTTCGGGAAGAACTGAAGCCCGTGGAAAGGACCCGCGCCAGGGAAGTTTGTGAGGAACTGCAGCCCGCGGAAAGGACCCACGTTGGAGAAGTTGGTGAAGGACTGTCTCCCGCGGGAGGGACCCCACGGTGGAGCAGGGGACGAGTGAGGAATCTTCCCCCTGAGGAAAGGAGCGGCAGACACAAGGTGTGGCGACCTGACCCCATCCCCCATCCCCTGTTCCCCTGCGCCGCTGGGGGGAGGAGGTAGAAAGAACCGGGAATGGAGCTGAGCTGGGAAGGTGGGAGGGGTGGGGGAAGGTGTTCTGATGTTTGGTTTTCCTTCCTAATACCCTTGTGTTTTGTTTTTGATTTGATTTGTAGTAAATGAAATGGATTTTGTTTCTTCCCCAAGTTGAGCCTGTCTTTTGCCCGTGACCATAAGTGGGGAGTGATCCCTCCCAGTCCTCGTCTCGACCCACGAGCCTGCCTTTGGATTTTCTCCTCATCCCACTGTGGCCAGGGGTGGGGGTGGGGAGGGTGTGAGTGAGCGGCTTCGTGGTGCTTTGTTACCGGCTGGGCTGAAACCGAAACCACGACAAGCAGATATTCGTACTTTTTTCTTTTCCTGTTCATTGTAGGGATTCACCATTATACATGTGGAAAATTCTCCTGGATTTCTGCTCTGTCATGGGTGACTGTGCTCTGACTCTACTACTACATAAGTTTGGATCATTACCCTGATTCAATCAGATGGCTGATGATATGTTGAAGCTGATGCTTGCTACCTTGGTGAGGATGCTGTAAAGTGTATTTATACCTAATCTTTTGTTTCAGAGGAACTCATAATTATAAAAAATAATTCCTTCAGATGGTGTCAACTGTGGATTTCACAACCTCTCTGAATGAGAGGAAGCACCATTATTAGCAGAACACTGTGGTGTATAGACAACCTAGGTGGTCAGCCTCATGAAACTCTGTTGCCCATTAAGGATCACTCTAAGAAAACAGTGTGATCTGACTTCCAGTCCAGTAACTCTGCTGGTGAGCCTTATGATTTTATGCAGTGAACAACTTAAGCTTATTTTGGAACTGATTGTATTGTTTGAGTTTGATAATTTTTTTGTGGTATTTAAGAATAATGCTATAGAGAGTTCGGGATTTGGGTGTTACACCAAGGAGTTTGGTTCCGAGATGAAACTGTTGCAGATTAGGATGGTGCCTGGAGCCAAAACACTGGGATCTTGAGGATACTAGTGTTGTGATGTGAAATCCATTGTAAAATCTCATGTGGCTAGGCTAATTCTTAATACTGTCATTGTTAAATCATAACATTGTGTTTTCTATTGTACTACAGAAATCGGGTATCTATACTGTTTTAAGGTCATTGATCTAAAAACCCAACCAAACAGCAAACCAAAAAAACACAAAACAATTTAAGTGTAAAAATGAAAAAGTCTGACATTTGTGTAAGAAGTTCATGTACATAATTTGGAAAGCCTTTTTACTCCAGAAAGTTGCTACAATTAACTTTGCCTTGGTCACAGTGGTTAAATTCCTAAAACTAGTTTTTGTAATTGGCTGCAAAATGGTGGCTGAGTGTTTCTCCTCAGGCTCTAAACATACACAACTCAGAAAATGCTCTCAAATTTGGTTTGAGCACCTTCAGTATCTTATGAAGCCAATGCACGCTATGCAATATTTTATTTCTTGCTTGTGGCACATCCCACCTTACATTGCATAATCTTTTTCTCATTTCACACAGAAGTGTGAAGTATGTCTCTAGATGATCCATTGAAGTCTTTGTCATGGTTTGTGTTCGTAATAATTTCTCTACGTGAAATTCAGTCAAGGCTTCAGGCTTTCCCAAGTTCTGTCAGAGATGAAGGCAGTGAGTTTAGGCTTTCCATGGAGACAAATCCTTTGTGACCACAACAAATGAAAGCTTATAAACACAAAGAAGGCAAGTTCTTCTTGGGAACTCTTTGTGAAAGAGGAAGAATATGATTCTTTAAAACATCTATATCTGCTGGAAAGCTTCCTTATGGTCTTAAAGCTGTTGTAATCTAAACATATTTTTCTTACTTATATTCTTTTCAGTAATATGTAATGTGTTTTAATAAACCATGAATGCCTTTTCAAATAGATTTACACTGCTCAGTGCAATGACTGTCTAACATGATTAGGTCTTCTGTTACAACTCTGTCCTGAGTTCACGCCTGAAATGTACATACCCTAAAGTTCAAGAGAGCAAATACTGCAGGAGCTACTTGGAACTTGTGCATGCTAAGAACTGCTCTGATAGTTCAGGAAAGTTTAAAACGCCTGTTGTTTAGAAGTTACGGATATTTTCCACCAGCTATCTTTCACACAATATACTTTTAAGGTTATGAAGATTGTTATTTCTGGGAAGATGAGTTCCGGACCTTCAGTGCAGAAGCTGAGAGCAAAGAAAGTTAGTGACAAATTTGGTTGATAACAAGATTAATGGCTGCCACTTCTATTTGGAATACTAATAGGCCCTCCTTGATGGGAGGAATAGATGGAGAACTTCGCCTCTGAAAAGACTGTATTATGTAGTGTGAACTTTGCGTGAAAGTGAGACCAAAGGATCCAAATATCTTTCATCAGAGTGATACATAGAGCTATACTTACTAGCTTATCTCTTGCTGCTTCTCCTCTTGAAAGTCTGATTACTCCATCACAAATACAAATGCAATGCAAAAGTAGATCTCACTTTTAGTAAAAGGGAATTACTTTTCCATTTTGCAGGAAAAACTGAGCCATGGAAATGCTTGCACACAGATTCTCTGTTTCAAATGAACAGTAATAAGAGTAAGATAATTATTTTCCCTGACTTAACCTTTCTGTGTGTGTTTTTCCCCCTCTATTCCTCAAATATTTTAGATTGTTAGGATTCCAAATATAAGTATTATCTGAATAAGAATTTTGATCTGTTTTCCAGTTTGGTTATTCTTTCCATTTACCAGCGGGCTTGAGCATTATATGGGAATAGTCAGCTATAGCACATCATATGGAGAGAAAACATTAATCACACTATATTTTCAAATTCAAGTAAACAGTTTTTTCATCTCTAATAACTGCTCTTGGCATAGACTTCTCTCATTCATAAGCTGCTATGGCTCTAAAAGATTTGATGCTTTTGATTAGAACAAAGGTGCAATCCAGTATTATTTTAGCCCTCTGGATTTACCAAGACATGTGGCTTTTGGAAGTGGCAGTGATAGTGGTTTGGGAGTGAATGCTTTGGTCTGCTTTAAATGTGTGTGATTTCCATTCAGAAGTA
Organism: Pandion haliaetus; assembly: GCA_013401275.1. Classification (NCBI taxonomy): domain Eukaryota; kingdom Metazoa; phylum Chordata; class Aves; order Accipitriformes; family Pandionidae; genus Pandion; species Pandion haliaetus. The sequence goes on along the minus strand of VYZV01031583.1, from coordinate 72,385 downwards.
CAGCATAAAACAAAAGAGCACTGAAATCTTAATCAGTGACTTTTTCCCCTGTGTCAACAGCTGTATTCCTTCAACTCCTCTCCTTCCGTAGGAATCTCACTAGGATGCCAGGATGCCCTGCTGGTTGTACAGAAACCGCAGACACATTGTCTGTTGCATTAAGAGGCAAATATGTCATTGGCTGCAGTTTTAAATTTTTGATTGGCATTTGGAAATACACAGTTATTTTCAAACTTGTAATGAAATGAACCCAGTAGCAATTTCTTAAGTGTATGAGAGAGCCTATGTGTCTATTACTGTGTTTATAAAGAAAGGCTTGTTTGTCTAAATATAAATGGGTTTTTTTGTGTGTTTACATCTTACTGTGACATCTACCTTATTTTTATGCATGTGGGAACTCAGTGATATTTCATTACTTTACAGTTCTCTTTAATGAAACAGTAGGGCCTTGGGAGAAGACTTTTTTAAAAAAACCCAAAAAACCAAAAACCCCATCCCCCACCCCCAAACTGTATTTTATCTGCACTCCAGAAATGTAAACTCAGGCTCAGCCATTTTATTCTAGCTTGAATGCAGCTTTGTACCGATGCCTCTGTTTACCATACTGGTTTTGGCAAGCTAGCTTTTCAGAATTGTTTCTTCAGAATTGTTCATCAGTAGGTAGAATTTAGCAATTTACTTGGGACGTTGAAACCTGGATAGCGTTTTGAGTCCCTCTTATGCATGCAATGTACATATGAGAAAAACCTCTGGTTGATGAGGAAAGAAAAGTGTGACTAGCAATAACATTTCATACACACTGTATGACATAATCTAATTTGCAAATAACCTGATTTTGTATTGAGAGTGTAAATTAGCTAGCTACAGTACAGTCTTCCTGGTGAGGTTGGTTTACAAGGTGTGAAAGCACAAGACACCGGGGATGTGTATTGTCTCAAGGACTCAAAGTCATCTTATAAATCTTCTTTTTCCACAGAACACAATCAAGGTGGTTTTCAGTATGGTGTAAGGGTGATACTCCAGATGCGTCTGAAGAGCATGTGTGGGTTGGGCTTTAATGAACTTGAACCTAGCATCAGAGATGAACAGAATTCAGGATGTGCAGTTCATGGAAACTTTGAAACATTCCTACAAAGGGGATATTCTGAATTCGGGGTCAGGCCTGTGAGCCAGCCAATTCAGAAATGCCATAGCTGCATCCCATGGTGACTCTAGCTCCGTGATATTTCTGGTTGCTCCTGGGCATAGGGTGTGAGGCTCCCTTGGGAAGTTCTTAAAGCCTGGAAGTACACAATTACTTAGCCAGTCTTTCTGTCTTGCCATTTCTTAAAATGCAAAAATGGGATCTCTGTCAGGTTCCCTATCTAAAATGAGATGAAGATGTGTAAGTCAGTGTTCTGAAGGAGATCAGATGATGCTAGATCCATACCAGAAAATTATGCCTTGGTCTACCTGAGTTCAGGATATTAAAATGGACTGATACATTACTAATGGTATCACCTCCCAAAGAAAGTTTATAAGTTCTAACCAGCGTGTAATAACCAGTTACTTACTCTCAGTACGTTAGGTGCGTGTCGTAAGTTGGGTTTAAGAAAACAGTTTTTTGTTTTGTTTTGGTTTTGCTGAAAAAACAACCTGGTCTCTGCATGGAGCCTGGTGCTATATTTCTTTGCTTCTTTAGGAAGCAAAGAGAAAGAATTTCTTTTTGATCTTGAAATCTCAAGAGTACATCCAGATTCCTTTCTCTGTAGGAACGTTCTTCATATTATTTGTGTAGATCGGAAGTTCATGACACATCACTGCTTGAGGCTATTAATATTATCTGTTCTACTATATTCAGTGATTCTGTATACCACAGTAACTCAGTCTAGCCTCTTCCTTACTTGAATGTGCTCTAGTTACTGTCTTTGAGTCTTGGCTGAGCTTCCTTGTTGTCATTTTTTTATTTATTTTGTTTACATTTTTATCTGGAAAAACCCTGTCATGCATAGAACTTCCACTCATGTCATCACACTGAAATCTAACTCTTCATGCAATAGTACCACAGTGTTGTTGAGAGGTGGTTTTGCTTCTGAAGGCACAGTGTATGGGAGAGGCAGAGATATGTATAGAAGAAGGAAAACAGTACATGGAGACAAATACAGGATGAAACTGAAACCACGTGTTATTAGAGGGTGAGAAATACAACAGCAGGTCATTGACAAGAAAGCAGTGGTTTAGACATGCAGGTAATTGAAGACAGACAAAAGGATGGTTCTAAGCACAGTTTTATTAGGTTAATAGGCCAGGCATATTTCTGATAGGTCCAACATGGTGTTAGAGGATTCTTACCACATAACTCATAACACAGGATAGGCCTTCTTTAGCTTACCCACAGGATTTAGCTTGTAACCTGAGCAAAAGCCGGAACATAAAGATTATGGCCTAAAATAGCACAAAACCTAATTTTGTTGCTTGACCAAAGTTATACTTAAGTTATGTTTTAAACTGCAGACACAGTGGAAAGTACAAGTAGTGGAAAAACAGAGTAACAAATGAGGAAATCGCAAGTAATGGTATTTTTATTTCACCCCTGTATGTATGTGCTTGAAACAAAATCTGATACTAGGTAAAAAACAGAAGATCATATGACTGAATAATAAACTAAGTTATGCTTAAGTAGTGGAAGGCTACTTGGGCAAAACATTTGTGGATGGTTGATTAAAAATGTGACTCATGGATTCCAGTGCTTTATTAATAATATAAAAAGGCTAACTAGAAGAGAAATCAGGGTCTTTTATAAACAGTGTGCTCTGAGGCCTGATTTTTGCCACCTCAAAGGTACTTGCTGAACTTGGTATTTTAGTTGCTGTTCATTAAGGAAGCAGATAATAAACCAAATGCTTGCTTTATAAGTCCTATAAATTGATGTGCAGTCTTAAAAAATATTGTACGCTGGCTTCTCAGAACCAGAACTCATCATTTGGAGGGTTTATTAAAATGTGAACCGTAGATCAGCAAGCTCCGTCTATAGGGGTCCTTCCACATTCATGTGGTGAACGTTAGGAAAGAGTGAAACTCAAGCTTTCCAAACCCTTAACTGTCGTTCCTTCTGTACATTCAGAGTCCCCCAGAAAAATGTTTTACTCCTTCTGAGGGAAGATGTTATGGGGTTTGTTTTTTTTAATCATATGGGATGCTGGCTAAAGTTAGAATAGAAAAATTTAGATAATTAGAATAGATGAATTTAGATTAGAGGAATGAATAATTCTTAAAATACTGAGTACCATATTTTTAAGTCCCTACATTGGTGAACCTCACTGCTAGTGTTTAACTGATGGTATAAGAAAGTTTGTGATTTTTTTTTTTTTTTGTTTTGTTTTGTTTTTTTGAAACTGTCCCAGTGAAAGAAATTCTTGATCCCTAAAGCAGGGGTTTCGTTTAGTTTAAGTGGTGTTAAGAAGTTGTGATGCTTTTGATGGGCGGGGAGAAGCCAAGCAAACAGATCCCCCAGCACACATTCTTACAGCTACAGAGTCAGAGGCTACATCTACATTAGAGAATCTGGAAGTGGTTTTCAGTTCGAACATCCGTTTAGGGTTCCTGGGCAAGTCCCTTCTTGCTGATGCACTACCACCCTGATATCTGAGAGAGAAAACCATGGACAAGAAATCTAAATGGAAGTTGTGGTGCTCTGTAAAAGATGTCCCCCCACAGACTGTCGGGGCACAGGACCGTGTGCTCTACCCTGGGAAGTAACTGTAAACACAGACCTCTACAAGGTGAGAGGCTCAGAAATGCTTAAGTTGAGGTGGCACGGTGAGCAAGCAGCTCCTCTCTCGCTAGAGCTACCTAGCTGGTGGGAGTGATGAGCTTCACCCACCTGCTTGCTTACACTTCTACAGCCAGCCCAGATCCCCTGCTTACTGGACTGGCATGTAGGAACGTATAGGGTTGTGACAGAAACCATGAAAAAAGGAGTAATAGCAATACAAAATACTAACCTTATTGCCTGAATGAAATACCACATTTGTAATGTTGATAATTTTGTCAGTTAATGAGAGAAGTTCCCTACCGCTTTTCATCACTGCCCTGACTGTCCTGCTATTCTGTATGCAAGTATCGGTGGATGTTCTGTGAAACCTGGTTGGGACCCCTTCCTGTGGTAGCTCCAGAGACTCTGAGGTGCTGAATATGTAAGGATTTAAGATGATTTTACTAAGATGTTGGACAGGAAAGTATCTATGACATACTTACTTTTCTGTTCTTCCATCTCCTCTTGTTTTGCTCTTCTATTAAAATTGATCTACTTTCAAAAGGTGAGAAGCATTCACTTGCAGTGAGCTGTTTGACACAGACTGTGGAATACATTTGAATATGAAATTCTGGGTATTTTGTGTGTTTTACGTGCTACATCATAGGCTTCTGCAAGCAACACTGGCAACTGTTAAAGGCTATAAACCTTCTTGAACTTGTTCTGGGTCTGGAAACACTGGATGTTATTACAGTGTTAACCAAAGTTTTCAGTGTAGATCAGAGTGGCAGGAAATAAAAGACTTCTATTTTCTCTAGTAATTAACTTTTTTTTTCTTCCTGGCTGATCCAGAAGAGAAATAGTACCAAGAAAATTTGAATAATTCATATTTGTTACTGTATGGATAGTACCAAAATTAACATTTTAAGAGAGACGTCTTGTAGTGTTACTTACCGGATAAGTTTACAGCCAGAAAGCTTGTGTGTTTTGGGAAACTGTATAGTAATTGAGCAGTATAATTTTGGAATTTATTTTCTATTTTAATATTTATTTTGAGTAAGATAAAAACATGGTATGGGCCGCACTGGATCAGACCAAAGGTCTGTCTACCTCCAATGCTGGCTGTAAGCAGAAGCCTAAAGAGGAGCAGTCTAAACATGTATGGTAGTACACTAATACTCTTCCAGACTCCAGCTATTATTTAGGGACAGGGCTCTTCCTTTGCCAGTTGCAGTGTTGGTGTATTTAATAACCTAAAATATAGATGTAATCCATTAGCATATATGGTCTCTCTTTGAGTCCCTGTAAATTTCTGACATCCTTTAGGAAGAAATGCAAGGGAGTCTTAATCCATCTTGAATGAAAAAAAAACCCAACAAAACCAACCCCAAACCCCAAAACCTATTCAAAGAATCCCCCTTTTGCTCATTTTGAATCCGACTTCTTTTGTTCCTCTTCCCATTTCTTGTATCAAAAGAGACAGTGTACAATGAATTATTGTTTACCATTTCCATGCCGCTTAGGATTTTTTATTGTTGTTTACTGTGTTGACCCCAAGACTGTCTCTTTTTCAGGTAGAAGAGCCTTAGCTTAATTGTTTCCTGTACAGAAGCTGCTCCATACCAGTGGTTGTCCATATTAACAGATTTAAAGTATCCAGCAAAAGTTGTTTAAAGGCAGTAAATAAATAAATAAAATGCAATGCAATGCACTTTTGCTTGCAAGCAGTGGTGACCTTCTCCTTTTGGTTTTTACTGGTCAAGGTGTTCCAGTGGCCTGACCCAAATATTTGCCTGCAGGTGTGTAGACAAGTGTTTACAGGACAGTCACGTTTACCAGATTGGTATCTAGAAAAGATGATCCACCATGATGATAGTGGCTTTCCTTTCCTGTGTACCAAGCATGATATGTGGCGTTATGCCTGATGCCATTCTCATGAAAACATTTATTCTGTTTGTGCTGCCTTGCTTTTAACTGTTTAGAGCCATGGTTCAGCGTTACGATGTGAAATACATTGCTGTAGTGTGGATTACGTGTAGGTGGCGTATTGGGCTTTTACGCTAAGCAGTTATGTCGTGCCACAGACTTTCCTTATGCGCTTACTTAAGATGCAATTCCTAGAGAGATCACTGTCCAAGGAAGTGTGAAGAACTTGGACCTGTATGACTGCGAGATGGTTTGGTGTTCCCAAATACTTGTCATTCTGTGCTTCCTTAGGACGAGTGGAGTAGAATGGGATAGATCCGAGAGTGCCTCAGCCAAAGTACAAGTAAATTATTGGGAAATAAAATGCTGTGGAATTTTGTGTCTCAATTTGAAAGATATATAGGCATGTTAAATGCAGAGATCCAAGTCTAGCAAATGCCAAACCTCTCTTTGCTAATCAGTAGTTTGAGAACTTCTGTTTCACAGAGAATTTAAATGTGTTGTCAAGATTATTTTGACTTTCTCTTTAAAAGTAATTTCTGGATGCCTGTCTGCCTCTGTGATATGCCTATTATTTTCCCTTTTCTGGGGTGAACAAGTAACATTTAGTGAATTATGGTTTCATTCTGGTTTCCCGTCAAAGTATAAATGAACTGCTGCAGGTGAACCTCGTTAAATGTCAGCGATCTGCTGTGCTAATTGCAAGGGGGTTTAAGTATTCAAATACTAATCTTTACAGCTGTAAAATCCTAATTCATTACTTGTAATCTCAGAATCATGAAGTTCTTGAAATTCCGAAAACTCCGAAAATTGGTTCTGGTGTGAATGGCAGATTATTCATGAAAAGAAGATGAGAAGTATGTTATTCTGGGTGACTTTCAGTTACAGTTTAATTGTTGGAAAGTCTTTCAATTGTAAACATATGAAAGATTAATTTTTACAGAGAGCTTGAGAGTTCCTTGTTAATTTTGTGCTTTGTGTGCAAAAAGAAACTTCCCCAGAAACTTTGAAGCTAACGTTACAAATGGTAATTCTATGAAAAACTGTTGCCACTCAGTTCAGTCCTTTGCAGTGTTGCTTTGAAGTGATTGATTGGGCCACATTAGTCTCCACTAGAAAACTTACTGAGGCCATTAAATGAGGAGTATGGCCTTAGTTCTTCTGTACGTTTGCTAAAGAACTGTACCGTAGGGGGAGCGTGCTACCAATACGGTTTAAAAAGCATCTCAGCCAGAGTATGGAAAAATAAAAATTCTTACAGTTGCAAACTGTGACTGTGAATGTTGATGTGTACCGGTCTACTGGATGTAGATTTGAAAAGAATTCACTGTATTCCTTGTTCTTTATTAGTTCTCTTAAACTTTCTAAATCCTTTCTTACCCCTTTGATCTGAAATAGAATAAATCTGATCTAAGTGAAGCTATTTGTCCCTAAAAAAAAAAAAAATAAATAAAATCGTTCTTTTTGTAGGGAGGGCTGAGGCTTTAGGTATGAAAGCTTTTGGGTTTTGTATGGTCGAGATTTTGTGATTTTTGAATTTGCAATAACTTAACTTTTTTTCCTGTTTCTTTTCCCTTCTGTTTTCTTATCTTGTAGGACCTTCTTTAGGCTGCTTGGGCTTATTCCAATGTACTTTTGCAGTTTATGGATGTGTGTACAGTTAAGAAGACAATAAACTGGAAGAGAGAAAAGATGGATGTATATCAATTGTAGTAAAGCAGTGATCTATGGGGGCCCTCTAATTTAAACTGCAAATATGACCCTAGAACTGGAAATCTATCTACAGCCATTAATAAAGGAAATATTTGAAAGTGCTATTATCCATAGCTGGTCCTAGGTATGAGATCCAGTGGAGCATACCCTTAAATACAATGTACTGCTGCACTGAATGTAGTTGAAGCACTTGTCAGTTAGTCTTTGACTATTTGGCCATACTCCACCCCAATATGCTATTCAATTGTTTGTGAATAGGTCCAGTGTTAGTACCTGCAGAAATCTGCTTCTTTGGCTTTTGCAAGTATTCATGACTTTTTTGCATGCAACAGGGCTTCCTGACATCTGCTTCAAATAAAATTTTTTCTTATAATATTCATGTATGCCCTCTTGTCCTGTCGTGTGTATTAAACTGAAAATAATTCTTGAATAGACATCCATATCATGGAGGATTTTGTGTACTTTTTATAAATGCCATCTGGATTTGATACTGCTTTACTACA